>JAANYP010004958.1:57876-97562 GCA_020465985.1 Centrapalus pauciflorus | reverse complement strand
GCTGTCAAGAGATTCAAGCTGCTCAACAGTTTCATAAACAGAAAGTGCTGATTTTCAGGAAAGATATCTACACGAAGATTCCAGCATATCTACTATCAGAGAAGTCATAGTCCTTCAAGGAAACAAGTCCAAAAAGCAATATAAATAGACAGAATATTGTATAGAAGTATATAGAAGTTTTCTGCATATTTTGAGTCTGTAATTGCTTTGTTGATTAAGTTTTCATAAGCCTCTAAGGTTGTAAAACCCTAAGAACAGTCTGTGTTCTTCGTCTAATCAAAACAGATTAGAGGTGATTGTAATCATTGAATTCAGCAATACAAACAGTCTTGATTACTTCTTATGTTTTATGCTTTATTGATTCTGAAAGTTTTTGTTAAAATAATTAAGTGTTATTCCGCAAACTTCTTAATTAAACTTTGATTCAAAGCAAGATTATTGATTTATACTCTGATAAATTTCAAATTAGTTAATCTTGGTTATTCAGTTTTAGATCCTGACAATAATTCGCGAAGTTGATACCCTAATTGCCATTGTGAAGCCTGGCGTATTGAATCGACCCATTCAGTATCATCCCCTAACAAATTCAACGCCCTACAAGCACACATGTAAGTCGGATACTCAATACCGTTGACTGTTCGTATGTCTTTAAAACATGTTGGGCCACGTACAACATTCAATAACATTCGCAAATAATACCTTTCACCCATTGAAGGACTAACATAGTATATGCGGCCAATAGTCGTGCCACTTTTACGCGGCGACCATGATTTATCATTTTCATGCCAGGTAAAATAGGTAGGGAACTCTACATATGTAAGACCTCTAGCATCTGGATAACACTGGTTGGCTATTATCCATTCTGTAAACTTTGACTTGGCAGAGCTATCGCGTTGAGCAACATCCCCCACATTGTCTACATCACCAAAGTAAACCCTGTTACAACCCTCTTCATGAAATGGAAGTCTTACAACAGCAACAGAACGATAATGCATTTCAAAACCTAACAACTTCCAACATGCTTCTGAAGCAGAAATGTAACGACAGTTGAGATAGGCCTCAATTTCATTATCAGCACGAGCAAGCGATTGGAAAGGTGTTCTACTGTGACCGCTTTCAACAACTACAGTCGCGCGATCTGGACCCTTATTAAGATAATTGAAAAGATATTTTGCTAATGTCCCATGACTACACCACTCAACATTGATGTGGCAGCCATATTTTACAAGCAAATCAACATTGTGTGGTACGACCCATCGATTATCAAGCCTAATTTCCTGTCGACTAACCTGTGCATTACGACCGTTATCTGATCGTTTGTATCGAGGCCAACCATCTCGTTGAATACAAGTCTCAGAGAAAAAAGATTTTGGGTAGTCTTTGGTACAACGACCATTAGACATACATGAGTTCGGTGGATTCAACAAACCACATGGACCATGCATCATGTGGGTGCGTACGACCTCATATGCGACCGGGTCATCTAATTCAGACGGTAATTCTGCAGATATGAATTCATCGATCTTTTCGGGCGACAATATCTTATCTTCTGACTGCAAGAATATAAGACAATGACAATGCGGCAACCCTCGTTTCTGAAACTCAATTGTATAGATAACTGCATGAAAAATGATGACAATAGTTGGCGTATGAAGAACAAAAGTTTTTTAAATTTGTTAACATAAGATAAGACGTGTACCTGCTTTGACCCGACCAAAATGGTGGTTCCTTCTTATATCTCGCATCAGCTCATCGAGTTTGATCTTAAACATACGTGCAACGATGTCTGGTCGATCACAGTTCGGTTGGCCAGGGATTGTTGTGTCAACATGTCGTTTGATTTCAGGCCATTGTGGGTTACATGTCATAGAAAATCGGGCGGTCCAGCCCATCGACAAATGGCCATTGCATCTTGATATTGTTGGACCATGTGTCTAGGCCCCCCAGTGAATGAGGAAGGCAGTATAACCCTTCTACCAACGAACTCACAGTTCGTTTCACCACTAATAATATGATCATGCAACCTATTATAAAGCTCAGATCGAATTGTATTTTGGTTTCGTTTATACCAATCCAACTCATGTTCGAGAACGGCCGCATATGCATCGACTACAAATGTATGAAACAATCGACCACCTTTATGCAATGTTTTTCCTTCACCAGGTCTATTTTGTAATCGAAAACAATAATATTCCCTCAAACTCATAAACTTTCGTTTCGTGGAATCATGAACATTTAAAGGTATATCAATACTAAACCCATCTTCGCCATATGGGAAAAGCAATGGATATTGCATTGGCATGAAGCTTGGATGTAACTCTGATATTCGTTTCACAACACCACTATGCGACTCAACAATTACATCACGTTGATCCGTCGGGTTGCCATCACCTGGGATCAACGCAGCCACTTCGGAGGCAGTTGGTAAGTTATATTGTCTTCCATCCCTCTGGCGAGTTCCAATCAAACGAAGGGTAACTCGATGCATCAACGAATCATCAACCCTATCCCTAACCATTCGAAATGCCTTAACCAACTCGTTACATCCATTGAGCATCACCATTAGATCTTGAACCAACATACGCAACATAGTATCCTCAACACTGCTAGATAATCGTTGATTCAATGCATATAAACGATTGTCAACCTCATGTTCGGTATCATATATATACAATTGGGCAAATCGAGGCCGGCCATCGGGATGTGTTGGCAACAAAGACCCTATTCGATGATGGTTATGACCATTCAACCTGAATGTATAAGGGGACCTACCATCATTGATCTCTCTGTCTATAAGTCCACCTGTTGATGTGAAAGCAAACATTGCATTCAGTTTCTTAATGTTCATACGAAACACGTTTGCACGACGCCCACCACGATAGTCCATCAACTCCTCTAACAAAGCTGGACCATCAACTAAATATGGCAACTGAACTTTTCCTTCGCTACAACATAAAGAAAACTTTGGGTTTCTTGGGTTCACGCTCTTAAGGGTTCGTTCACCATACCATAACATAGCATTACAGTACATACAAATGTACGATGCATCCCCACTATCCCAATACACAACCGGGTGACCTAAAAAAATGTCATTGGCATGTATAACATCAGCAATCAAAACAATATAATAATGGGAAAGAATTTGTGCAACGAAGGTTACAGTGCCTTACGCTGGCCAGACGACCTTCCGCCGATAGAATTATCCTCATTGACATCGGTGTGGGCATTATTCATATCAACTATGCCTTCCTCTTGGTCTGTTAGGCAAGATGTATGACTGTGACAAACATTGGAATCCACACATATATTTGAGAATGTATGGCTACGTTGTGAAGTTGTAACATTAACTGGGGTACCATCAGCATCCACAATGGTACGTGCTGAAAGGATGACATGTGGCATTGGCGAAGTTGATATTCTCTCATTAGCAATATCAAAAGCCACATCTATGAATAAACATTATTGACAAAAGACAAAATAAAGTCATAAATAACTACATAAGTTGTCCGTACATAATATATCATAAAAGAAAACAGACTAACTTGATGGAGGCGTATCAGTTGTCGTTGTAGTGAATGTATCTGTTTGTACATCAAGACTGCGATGTACACGGGGCACAACATTGCGAACATCATGTGAAACGATTTCTCTACGGCGCGGTCGGCCCGGCCGACGGGGTGGCTGTATCGGTTCACTGGAAGACATGGTAACAAAACGCCGTTCGGGGTCAGCCATTCTAGAATACCTTATGTCATCCAGTCTTCCTCTTAAACACGGCCGACCCCGTCGTCTTCTAGAATGAGGTAACGGATAAGGCGACAATGTTGGTTCTTGTGTAGTAGACGATAATCTGTTGGTCACTTGACTCACAAAAGCAACATTGTTTGTTACATCACCCAATGGTTGACGGGTATGTGTAGATGAAGGTGGATATTGGCTGACAGAAATTGGCAGAGATGGAACCAAGCGAGATATACCATTTGACAGTTGTGTTGTCAAAGGGACCATATTAGTCATTATGCTTGCATTCTCATCACAATTAGGGGTCATTGTAGGAAACTACATAAGAGGAAAGCATATATTTAAAAATAACCTACAAAAAGTCTATAGCATGTGATGGAATGACATGACATATCATTAACAATGTGATGGACAAAGAATTACATAACTGATAAAACACATGACATATGACAACAGTACGGACAATAACATTACATAAACATTAGCAGTATACATAAATAGACTATTTTAAGCAGCCAATGTATGTAGTTTTAGATATTGAGGTAAATGAGAAATTTAATTTGGGTTTGACCCTTTTTTTTAGCAAGTATTTGATAAACCTTTCATTTGGGCTTTTATTTTTAAATAAATTGGTCATTTGAAATTATTTTATTAAGGTTGCATTATAATTTATACATTTATAGTTATAAGTTGTAACCTTTTTAAATTCACTATTTGACCTGTTATAATGGGTTAACATGGTTAAACCTATTTTGTAAAAAACATCAAAGTATAAAATTATGTTCGCTTAAGTCCCCCAACTACAAAAAAAAATATTTATTTAGGATTTTATTTTTCTTTAGAGGAATTAAAATTATTTTTCTATATTTACTTTGCTATTTATTTTTGTTGTTATTACGATTATGTGATATATCATTGTTTATATATAGTAATAGTATGAAATGTTTTGACTTTCAATGTTTCGATAATCCATTTTACTTTCCAAACGAAAACACCTATATTATTTCATTTACAATAAACACTTAAAAGTGGACGACTTCGTCATTTTTTCTGGTAGAAATTAATAAAAATCAGAATAGCTATAGGTATTTTAAGGATTACAAAAAATTTAAAATCGTAATTAAATAATTTTAATGCAATTAAAAATTGTTCAATATGAATGGTCCTTGTGGTTTGATATTTTTATGGACTTCGTCCCTAACATTTTTTTATTACATAGATTGTCCCTTAAAAAGAATTTTGTTACGCTCATAGTCCCTGAATCCGTTAAATCAATCCATGACCTGTTAACATTTTTAATATGACAATTTTACCCTTTTATAAGTTATATATGTAGTCCCTATGGTTTTAAAATTGGTTTGATTATGATCCTTGCATCTTTTATTCATATTAGATATTCATAACAATATTAATTAGTGTGGTTTTACACATTTAATATGTTCATTATTTTATTATTAACATTTTTTATTACATACATTGTGCCTAAAAAAGAATTTTGTTACGCTCATAGTCTCTGAATTCGTTAAATCAATCCATGACCTGTTAACTTTTTTAATATGACAATTTGACCCTTTTATAAGTTATATCTATAGTCCCTATGGTTTTAAAATTGGTTTGATTATGATCATTGCATCTTTTCTTCATATTAGATATTTATAACACTATTAATTAGTGTGATTTTACACATTTAATATGTTCATTATTTTATTATTTGTTATACTATTTTCATCTATATAATATAATTATCCTTCTACATAATGATTCTTATTATTTATACGATGATAATAATGGCTTGTTATGAAAAAATCGACATGTTTTAATCCTATCATAAACTAACTAATTATATAGCATTTCAAAGAAACATTTATATATTAAATTGAAAAACAACAGTTGTTTATTTTTCGAATGTTTACAATACCACAAAAAAAGTTAATCAATCCTACGATTCAACCGATTATCCTAACAGGTAAATGATCCTTCTAGATAGAATGTAGGATCGGATAAGTTAACGGTCCTATGTGAAGACCGGGTAAAAGGGTCATGACCTCATAAAAGGTGAGATTTGGTCGATGAGTTATCCTAATATCCTATTATTGATCCCACCATTTCGCTTATTATCCTGTTTGATAGCAACCCAGTAATGATCACAATTTATCCTTTACAATTTGTACATTAGCAGCATGAACAAAAATAAAACAAAATACCAGTAGTAAGTACTATTAGTTTAATATGAATCAAAAAAATTTAGACAGAGAACCAAATGAAATTTATGAAAATATTAACAGTCGTTACACATTATTAATAAAAGGAAAATAATAATCATAGAAAGCTTATAATACAGATAAGAATATTATATTATATAAACAATAAATGTAAAAAGTATAAACACTAATAAATAATAATATTATTATAAACAATTATAATAAACCACAAAAATACCAAAAGATAAATATTTACAGTTGCAATATATAACAAATAATGTTATTACAAAGAATAAAACTAACTTATATAATAAATACATAAAAACAGTAGTAATGTTAATATATAAAGTTATAATTAATTATAAAAAAAGACACAATGATCATATCCAAAAAAAATTAAAAACTACAAGGACTATAGATGAGAGCACAAAAGGATACAAAGTGTCATATCAAAAACGTTAACAACCAGATTTAACGGGTTTAGGGACCTTTTGCGTGACAAAATTCTTTTTCAGGGACCATTCATGTAATAAAAATAATTAAAGGACGAAATCCATTAAAACCATCGAACCACAGGGACCATTTGTGTAATTCACTCTAATAATAATTAGAAAATGAATGGGGGACTTAATCGAAAAAAAAAATTTATACCTTGATGGTTTTTTACAAATTATATTAAACATAGTAAGCTGCTTAGGAGGTTGCGAGTTACTTCGTTAGCTGTTCAATACAATGCAGTAAATTGATTATCAGATTTACTTGTTTTCATGAGTATACATTTGATGTTATAACAATTCATATAAAGATATAGGTAAGGTTAAAAATAATTATCAAATGTTACAATGAACCGTACTAACCAAAATAATCTTAAACACGCTGTTATTAAGATTTAAAGAGTATATCCTTATTTAATTAGTCATAATTAAATTGACAAAAAATACAATTCGGTATGTTTTTATTAAAAGTAATTCAATGTAATGTATGTTAACATCATTAATAATAGAAATAAGAATTTGAAAAAAAAATACGTAGATATAAGTGAGAGGAAACGGGTTCGACTCACGACGGAGGCAAGATGATATTTAGGTGGTGAAAATAAGTCTTGTGGTAAAGAAGTAACTTAGGAGTAAGAGTATGATAGTTTGCCGTTAAAAAAAGGGTAAATTACAATTTTCGTCCCTGTGGTTATATCAAAATTATGGTTACCATCATTTTCATGGTAAAATTACAATTACAGTACTTATGGTTAGAGTTTTGTTTTGCTTTTGGTCCCTTTCTCCAATAATTTTTTAAAAATGTCAATTTACCCTTTAATTGTATTTCATTATTGGTCCCTAATCAAAATATTTCATTTTCTTAGTGATTTATTATTCTTTTACTATTTATTTAATATATTATCCTATTACTACTATTAAAATTTAACCAAAGTAATAAAATATTTAATATGTTTTATTTTCATTATTTATATGACACTACTACTACTACTACTACTACAATTATTATTATTATGATGATTATTATTATTTTGTTATAGTTTAAGTATTTACATGAATAAGTAGTAATAATTGAAAATAACTTGTATATCACTAAATTTAATTTATTGCATTGTTGTTGATTATTGTTATTAATATTAATATTATTGTTGTTACACATAAATTTTAAATATTCACCGAACCATCTATATATTTTTATTTTTTAAAATCGTATTTATTTATTTTGTTACTTTTCATTTAAAATTTTTAACTATTTATACATTTAATTTATCTATCTTTTGTCTCTACTTTATATTACTTTATATAAATTTAGTCTTTTTTTTGTCTAAATTTATACATATATGTATTAATATTTATATTTAATTTTAATTTTTATATTCCTATAAACATTATATGTTCAGTGTAATTTAAACTTAACGAAATATATTATTTGACGTGTCATCCATTCTAATTTATTTATTTATAACGTTAATATTCATATAAATTACAAATGTTCAATGTATTATTCCATTAACCATAACAAAAACTTTATATGAAGTTATAACAAAATTTAATATATTACTTTAATTTATACATATAATATTTTAAATTTATATATTTTGTTAAGTTTAACTATCTTTAAACACATGCGGTTTATATACATATAAAATTTTTAGTTAGAAAAATTATATATTTCATTAAAAAAATTATATATATATATATATATATATATATGTATGTATGTATGTATGTATATGTATATGTATGTATATATTCTAAAATAAATCAAAACATATTCACTTAACAAAATAAATAAAATAAAGATAAGTAGGTATTAATAATAATACAACTTATTTATATACAAATCCATATACACAAAAGTTATTTTAATTTTAATTCTTGTAATAATTAATAAAAAAAGAACATATCAAATAAATAAACAAATAATAATAATAGACAATATATTGAGATAATAATACTTTAATTAAATTGTAACAATAAGAAAAAGAATAAATATTAAATAAATAATAATAGGATAAAGTAATTAAAAAAATATAAAAAAATAATTAGTCAGGGATCAAAACTGAAACAAAGTTAAAGGGGCAACATAGTTATTTTAAAAAAATAACCGGTCAAAGGACTAAAATAATAACAAAATGACAACCATATATACTAAAATTGTAATTTTAACGTGAAAAGGATCGTAACCATAATTTATATATAACCACAAGGACGAAAATTGTATTTTACCCATATATATATATATATATATATATATATATATATATATATATATATATATAAACATCACCTAACCTATTGTGCATATACATAAAACTTTGTAAAAAAAATATATATATATATATATTTAGTTGGTGCATATACAATGCATTTAGTTGGTGTAGAAAAAAAAAAGACAGCTATATATAAGATGCATGTATACGGACAATAGCCAAAAAAAAGCGCGGGTCATGTTTGGATCCGACCCAAAAATATACCCGACTTCTTTGTTTATAAGATTACTTTGCCACCTAACTTCCTCACTTTGAAAACCCTACCGCCGTTGATTCTTTAACCATCTCCCTTCTGCATTTTGAAAACCCTACCGCCGTCCCTTTATTCGCATCGTCGTAAACGATGCCGATGGCGTGTGGCGACCGAAGCAACGTTTCTTGCCGTCGACTGTAGCTGGTCGCCAAAAGCCGTCGATGACATAATGATATACATCTCGTCTGTCTGTTGACGACGATCGTGACATGGATCGTCTTTGTCACGGTATTTTTTTTAAAGAACACATGCATTTGCCTTAATGTATTCAGATCTGCTTTTTTGGTTGCATAATCATACAGATCTATTATGTCTGTTAACGACGATCTATGCATCGATCGTGTTTGTGATGATATAGTTTTTTAAAAAAAACAACATGCATTTGACGTTAATGTATTCAGATCTGGTTTTTTAGTTGCATAATCATACAGATCTCGGTCAATGCGTCGATCGTGTTTTTGACGGTAAAGTTTTTTTAAAAAAAACCACATGGATTTGACGTTAATGGACTCAGATCTGATTTTTGGTTGCATATGTAACAGATCTCGTATACTCTGATAATAAATGCTTATCATCGGAAAATATATTTGATGTTATCACCGGCTTATAGCCACTCAGGCGATGATATAAATCGATCTGATGTTTTATGAATGTTAATAGTTAAATTATTTATAAACTTCGTTGTTTGCCGGAGGCTATGTTATGGCTAACGATGGACGAAACAACAGACGCTTTTAGGCAGCCATTTGTATATTCATCGATTTACAAATATTGGCTACCCATCGGTCATTATTTTAATGTTTACATACACAATAGAGTCGACGATGATCAATACACACTCCATACAAAGAAAGTCATCACAGATGACTATTCGAGAAATTGTAGTCGACGTAATGCGTGTTTGTAAACATTGTCAATACATGTATTTTAAAATAATGGCTGGTGTGAGTAACTGTAATAACTGTTAACCGTAAAACCACAGTCGTTGGTATTTTACAGTGACTTTACAGATATCTACTATGTTATGATTCCCTAAAATTTCGGTGATGTCTGTATTACATTATTACATTACCGCTGTTGTGTATTAATAGAAATGTGAGTTGGATTTTCGTCACCACAGAATCATATTTATTGTAAATCTATTTTTTTTTTCACCATCATAGTAGCGGTTCTTATATAAACATGCACTGTTAACAAATGAAGTGAGTTGATACCTTTAATTACATGTTATTTTTTGCTTCACAAAGCATCATTTTTAATGTGGAAATCAAAGTGTGCACATGTTGTTAGATCCACGGATGTGAATGATACTTCTTGTGGGTTGAACATCATGGGGCTCCAGTTGCACCCTAACAAACACATGAATGTTTATCTTTGCCACAAAGCAAACCCACGGCTGTCTGTAGCGTTATCACATGCTGCCGGTGTGACGGCATTCAAAATATCATACTCATGTCGCCGGCAATGATGACCCTTAGTAATGCAACCGCCTTGGTAGCATGAATAAAAATGTATTATGGATGTCTAGCTAGTGACTAATGTTATTGAAACACATTCAATGCTAGACATTCAATGCATACACAGCCTACATTTTTGAGTATATTACAATCATGTTGCTATTTATTTACTGATACTGTGGTTTTACAAATGTTTAATTACGATTGAATCTTATAAAATTATATATATATTGTTTAATTCGATGTCCCAACATATACCGGCTGCCGAGATACACTACGGAATGGAAAATGAATCATCACACATTACTGTGTAAATTGTAAGTATATTCTTGTATTTGTTTCTAGATTTTCTTATCGTTACAATATTTAAGTACTAATTAAACTGATCACATTGCAGGGGTTCAAGTCATCAAATTTTATTTGCAATATTGATAGTCTATCTATGAAAGAGTTGTATTTATTTTTATGGGTTGTAATAAGTTTTTTTTTTTGTATTGTAATTATTATTGAAGACCACTGCCCCACGGCAGCACACCATATGGACGTGTGGTGCCTCGTAAGTTTCTTAAACCCTTTCCTATTTACTTTGTCTTTATGATTTGATATTTGTTTCTTTTTTGATCGACCTTGACCGCACTGCCTAGACAGTGTTGGAATCCTGGTTCGTTTGATGTGTGGGGTAAATATATCTATGTTGGCTGCAACAATATGTATACTTAATTGAAAGTAAAATAAATATTGATAAACTAAAACATGGTTCTTAAAGTTCAACTAAATATTTTTTGGAAACCAATATACTTAATGAGTAACATATAACAAAATATGTGGTTTAAAAGTATATATTAGTTTGTAAATGAGTTTTTTTAGTAAATAAAAACATCATCCTATCCAGAATGTATATTATAAGAAGGCACATATTAATAGCATGCAGCGTAAGTGAAGAAAAACGTACTTGTTCTTTAATGTTGTTGTTAACCCCAAAGCAGTATTGTTGGACTACTGATCACCTAATACATTTAATTGAAAATTTAGTAAAAGTAAGCATATAATAAAAATTGTAATTCATAATGCCATAATACTGTGAATAAAAATAAAATTTCAGAATGATATCCTTTATAAGCATTAAAAAAATGAAAAATTAGCAACTTTTCTCATAATATATACAACCAATGTCAACACAAATAATGAACAACAAAGAAATTATAACCCAATTTGACATTCCACAGTTTACAGGGAAAACATATGTAAAATAATCCTGTTTGGTGAACATATTAGACTATAAACTGTACAATTTTACAACATACCTTAATCCGATAGAAAATTTATAGGAAGAGAAATGGCTACATCCAGAGCCTTAACTTGATTCATACTCAATATATAGACTTCAAGTTGCATATGGTGTTCGTGATTGTAAATGAAATGATATAACATTTGAAAGAGAAATTATGATCAATAATTATCAAAACTCAGAAAATGCATTTATATAAATGCAGTTAGTGGGTGTGGGGTAGTTATTACTTAGTGGAAGTTGTGGGACAGTTTTGACTACCTAGTAAAAATAAACTATAAAAGTTACAATAAACTAATAATTCTATCAAATAAATAGTTCGTAATTATATGATCGTAATCCTGTACATGTAAAAATATACTTGGTTAAAAAAAATACTTAATTTACATGGTAAAAAAAATTAGCAATAACCTTAAAAATGATTGGTGGATTGGATTGGTTTGTCATAATCTCATAATTCTATCAAAGTAATAGTTAATAATTAAATGATCTTAATCATGTACATGTAAAAATAAACTTGGTTAAAAAAAATACTTAATTTAGGTCAAAAAAATTAGCAATAATCTTAAATAGGATTGGTGGACATTTAATGATAGTACGTTGGTTTGGTTTTTCATAATCTCATAATTTAAATTGACCATCTTAAATATCATTGGTTGACATTTCATAATGTTATATTTGGTTTGCTTTTCCTAAATTAAATTGACAAACTTCCATAGAATAAAGTTATAGGAACTTAGTTTAAATTTGTTTTCCATAGTTGATCATCAAGTATCTAATTGTTATTTGTCGGTAATATAATTTTGATTGACCTAAGGCTTTATTTAAAAATATAACAAAATATTTTAAAAAATTGCGTTGTTGCTGGGATTTGTTGTGTTGTCAGGTAAAAAATAACTTGTTTTTCTTTCTATGTCATTTTGAATAACACCTACAACAATTGTTTGTTAAAGCAATAGTATGAAGATAGATGAATTTGAACAGTATGTTTGAATATGGTCGTTAGCTTTAAATTTCATTTAAAGTGTGGTACAAAAAAATATAATATACATTGGCTGTTAATTCAACCCAATGTGTTAACTATGCTTTGTTTTTATATAGATTACGTTAATGGTCGTAAAGTTTTGGAGCGTAATCATCAGGTATTAACCTATAATCGTATTCAATTAAAATATGATAATATAAAATTGGAAATTACAGAAACATTATAAAAACTATAATAGATTAGAAAGCACTACTTAGAAGGTTACAATAGATAATCTAAAACACTTAAAATGGATCCTACATAAATATAATAATCTAACTTTTTCTTCAGAGATGAACATAAGAATAGTTGGTCGTTCATGTGTCTCCGTTTCTAGCTGTTGAAACTTCTGAGTCTGTTTCTGGATTTGGATTTCCGTTTTCCTCGTCGTCAGAACTGATATCTATCACTTCATCCCATTTCCAGTTTACCAGATTCGTAAGTCTTCTTTGCAGATTTTGGCATCTCCTTTTCTAATAGGAAGGTAAAGGGAGTTAGTCATAATGAAAATTAAATATAGACAATAAATTTAGAAAAAATACCCAGAATAGCAGTTCTTGCCCCTGATGAAATATGTAAGTAGCTGTGATCACATTGAGCCAATTGCCAGCATTTAACTCTTGCTATAAAACGAAATAGATGTTAAATAATATTCAAACAGAATACATCAATGTACATAAATATTACCTCCAATTGGGCACCTGCTTGAGCTCTTGCATCCACTTCTGGTATATTCGTTTGGTGTGCCATTTTTGTATTTTGTTGAAAATGATTTTTTCAGTGCCTGTCGTGAAACAGAATGGGTATTTATACACAATTACAAGCAGTTACATAGGGTTCCCTATTTCTTAGCTTTCAACTTCCATGTGCATTAGAAGTGGGGGCTGTAGTGGGGCCTATACCTTAGGGGGTTTCAATGTGACAAATTTTTATATGGGTGAAAATCGGTGATGTTTTAAAGAAATAAGGGCTTTGATTTTTTTTTTATTATCTAAAATTATGTGTCAGATGCTGTTAAAGGTTTATTAAAAATTAAACAATTCCAGTATGCAGTTGCATTTAGTTTAAAGTATTTTCGTTGACGTTATAAATAACATAATTATATTTTATGCAACTAAAATCATTTTTTTTAAGAAATTAATGTTCTCGTTTGTCAAAGATAACCAAACACAAGTAAGCTTAAGAAAAGTGCCCAGATTGAGGTTCTCTTCCAGAAAAAGAGAATAAATGACATAGGCTATGATGATTAATTTTTTTGTTGATTGAGTAATCGTGTAAATGTATAAAAATGTACATATCTTGGCGCGGTGATACCACAGTCAATTCGACTTAATGGTAATTGCAGCCATGTTGGGATTGTTTTTTTGCACGGTACGACTCTTGATGATCTGAGCCAGATACTTATATAACGTTTTTTTATATATAAGTATTGTAATAAATTATAAGTATCAATGTGATTTTTGTTTACTAAATTATAAAATAGCAGATATTGTAATATGGTTTGTATTTTTTCGTATCTGTGTTAAATTTTTCGAAGTAAAACAATAATGGTAAAGAAATTAGTTTGCAAATTGAAACTATTTTATTATAGTGAAACTGTTCGTGAAAGAACATAAGCGATTACATCGAAAAACAACTACTAAAAGTTAACAAAAACTTATAACACATGCTTCATCAAACAGTTGGAGGGTTTGATCCTTCGTGGTCGTCAGAATCATTCCCAAGGCGGTACTTTTTAGTACCATTGAACACAGAAACTCTAGGACGTTTTTTTCGATTGTTTTGACCGGGGGGATCAGCCGATGCTTCGTTAGTAGGGTTACTTGTATCGTCTTCATCATCGCTTGACAGAACAATTATTTCTGATTCATCAATTGTCTGTAGTTGGCGTCGATTTTGAATCCTTTTCTGACGCTTTTCAAGGTAGTTGATTGCCGCAAGTAGGGTTGCTTCGACCTCATGTATGAACTAATAAAATAAAAACAACTATTAATACTTCATTTCCCATCAATATTAATAGAGAATGCATGCATTACCTGTTCATTTCGTATGCAGTCTTGGTTGGCACCTTCAGTGTTGTTTGACTGATTCATATAATTGAGTTAGTTCTAATTTACGATAATATGATGTAAAAAACAACACGTTAAATGTCATTGTTTGTGATCCAACCATTGCTTGTGGGGTTTGCATTTCTTGTTCAACTTCGTCTTCGGAATCGCTAAACACATGGATGTGTCGTTCAATAAACTCGAGTGCTGCACTCGTTGTTGGTGATGGACTTTCAGGCTACGTTATTAACAGAAATTGAATAAAATTGAAGTAAGTGGGATCAATTAGGGGTATTCATAAGTTCATTTCTGAAAAAATATATACGAATGTTAACATACATAGCAAAAATCACTTACAGGAATAGGAGTTAAGCCGGTTGGTCGGTTAGTCGTATTGCGATGAGAATCATCGGTGGCGTTAACTGCTCCGGCTGCAGCCGGTTGGTTGTCGTTAACATTAGGATCAGTAGCCATTCTAGCCTATGTTATACTGTTGGACGAAATGAAATTTTAACATACTTCAATTGGGCTGTGAGCTTTATTTATAATTGTGACTTATGGTGTTAGGGTCGTGGTTTAAATGAAATGGCGAAGATACCCTTTTAGGTAACCGAATTATGTGGACATTTTGCTTTTAGTGGGGGCGTAGTTGGACTTTGGCATTTACATGGTGTGGTAGTGGGCAGTTATTTACTAAATCTACAGAAGTTTTTCTTAATTAATAAGTCTGAACTCTAATATTATATTAATTAATAATTCTTTTTAACCAATATGCATTTTTTTGTAATATTATACTAAATCTACGGAAGTTTTAAACTGTTTACAAAATGAGTTGTAATTATTGTATAATGGTGAATTTTGTTTTTTGGCCAGTGGGGTTTATAATTTTTCTAAATTTCTCTTTTAAGTAAATGAATTGTGTGCAACATTTGAATGTTCATGTTGGGTTGCTAAGTATTGTCGTTTATATTTTTAATATGAGTTTTTATTAATTTGACAATATGTTTACTATTTTTTAAAGATGGTTTTCCCTGACGGGTTCTATGAGTCTTAGACGTTAACTATTTGATTTACTTTTGTAAACATGCATTTTAGTTGCACATGTTATTATATTTGTAATCTTAAAAATACATTGTTTGCCACAGGATAGCCATATTTATCCTTCTAATAAAAAGTTGTAACACAAATTTTTTAATAACGAAGTTGATACGTCACAAAGGGGTGAACATTTATTATTATTATTTTTTTTGGCTTTATTTGAAGCGAAAATTGATTAAAGATGAATTTGTTCTTTTACATTACATTAAACCTGGAATACGTGTTGTTTGGTGGGTAATCTATTATATACCACAGACAAACAATTAAAAGCAATACGTAATATAAAGTTAATGAAAATATCAATTTCAAAAAGATGGACGTTGTGAACATAAAAAAATAACATAGTAATTATAAGTTGTGTTGTTGTAAATGTATATTTCTAATAGAGTATCAATGTTTATTGCCCACATAATTAACTAAAAATTATTTTATTGTTCATTATACTTTATTATTTAATGCGTAAAAGAAACTAATAAAAACTTATTTAATCCATCAACCAATGAATTAAGTAAACAGAAGTATCATATCAGATTCAAGAAAAAAAATACATAACATTAAAAGACATGGCAACTACATAGTCTATTGAGAGTAAATTTTAGAGGATCTAGCTCTCTGTTGGCGTTTTCCAATCGTTTTTAATTTCTTTAGTCAACCGTCGTCTTCGTCTGCAGATTCAATTACTTTGTAGCTTTTTTTCCTCGGTCGTTGACTCTTTTGGCGCTTGATTTTTTGCATGCAATCAGACTATAAAATAGTTAGTTTTTTCTCCTGCCATCATATAATAGAAGAATCAAAATAAGAATGCACCTCGATCTCTATCTCGACTTTTACATTTGCTGCTTCAGTTTTATCAATTTGCTTATCTTCGTCCTAAAACATAAAAATTCGTCAATTTGCCGTACAGGCATTACCGTAAATGTCCATAAATCTGAAGTACTTAATGATAGACCTTATTATTGTCTGAAATGACTTCCAACTCATTATTATCCAAGGCTTCAGCAGGTTTCTGGAAAAAAGAATCATCATTTTTTAGCTTTATAGTAGATGTATAAATTCTTTTGATTTTGTTTACCTCTTTCGATGCTTTCTTTTTATTTTCCTCCAGTTGTCGTTCAATGAATTCGACATGTCGTATAGCTTCCTCTTCCCATTCGATGTCAGCCTGATTATAATTGTTTTATCAACTTAGTAACATATATGATAAACATGATGTACATTGACCTCCATACCTCGTCGAAGAATGAAATCACGGTTTCTGCCAAATTCACTGTCTAAAATTGTGCATATGGTTAGTTTCATACCACAAATTGTGGGGAATGTAAAAAATATGAAAGTAGGGTATTTGTGTGGACTTTACCGGTGAACGTTCTTTTCGTTTTGTGTTCAGTTTCTGCAGAAAAGAACCGTGTGTCAACCATGACAGCAGCGTAGATCATCCATGCGACCGTTCTTTTCGGTTTAAACGTTTTAATGGTTAAGTAAATCAATAATACATACCGCATTGTGATCTGAGTTCTCTTCCTTGATTGTGATGTTGGTTGTCTGTTGATGCTGAAATGCCAAATACAAAGTGTTTATAGCATATACAATTGTAAATGACTAAATAAACGGATTTATAGCAAATACAATTGTAAATGATTAAATAAACGGATCATCTGGAAGATTACCTTGCGCTCCATATAACAAATGTGGTGTTTCCTGAAAGCAATCTTTTTTCTGCCAAATAATGTAAACATAGAATATATATGATAATGGAGTATTTATAAAATGTAAGGAATAACTGTTGGCAGCAGTTTCTGTATTATACGAAAACTGGTGGACCCATGTTGAAAGAGGTTTCTCATAGTTGGTTATGGGCTGCACTGTTGACTTGTACCACATGCATGAACAGAAGTAAAGTAATTATGATGGCTGAGATCAAAAGTGAGATGATCTGATGGCTATTATTAACCCATGGAGTGACACTCTCTCTCCTCCATGGGTAATATATAGGGGGAATTTGCTTCAATGAGAAATTGATGAACAAAATAATAATTGATAGTAATAAAATAATAATAATAATAATAATAATAATAATAATAATAATAATAATAATAATAATAAGAGTAATTACATAAATGATCATTGTGGTTTGGTTAAAATTATGGATTTGGTCTCTGATCTTTAAAAAGTATATAAATCATCCCTAAAAACATTATTACTTATAAAAATGGTCCCTCGTTCTTTTATCTTTTTTTTTAAATGACGGGTTTTCCCCTTTTTTCAATAACAAATTTAGTCCTTCAACTATGTAATTTATTTTCAGTTTTAGTCCTTATCATAAATTTCTACTTTTTGTTTAACTATTAAATATTAATTTAAAAAGTTCATTATTATTATTTATACATTTTTATTTTTTTAAATATATTAATTTTATTATTAAATTTATCCTAATTTGTATATTTAAATTTATTTAATTTACATCTCTTTAAAATCCAATTTATTTATTAAAATTTTATTTATCTTGTGTTTTAATTGTAAAAATATTTGTACATTTTTATATTTTATATGTTTGCATCTAAATAATTAAGTATGATAATATTTTTTATTTAATTATAAGATCTATGGAAAAAACATAAACTTATGGACAATTTAAATTTAACTATTTTGTTACGTACAGTGGCGCTCATCCTATCGTTTTATTATAATTATTTTGGGGTTTTATTCATTTTGATTTAAATATTTTTTTTATTGTAATACATTTTACTAATTTATTTATTTTATTCTGATTATTTTGTTACATTAATATGTTTCTATTTTATTCTCATTATTTTGTTATATTGATATGCTTTGATTAATTACTAAATATACAAACCAAAATATATCTAGCAAAGTATACAATCGAAAACGTATACATCTCGTCGAATCAAAACATATAAATGTTAACTTTATATATATTACTTAAAAATTACAATTAATTCAAAATGAATTAACGTTACAAATTTTTAAGATAAAAAAAATAAAATGTTAAGTTTATAAATTTTTTATTGAAAATAATTGTTAGTCCCAAATATTCAAGCAACAATGATAAAAACAATAATAATCAAGATGAATAATAAGAACAATAGGAATAGATTAAATCTGATCACACGAACGGCCAACTTAATACACCTTGAGACCCCTTCAATTTTTTCCATTAAAAACCTAGACAACCCTATATATAGAGAAACTAGGAAAACCCTAATAGGCCAAAGCCCATGGACTCAACTATTAAAACTTGTACATGATAACCTATTATCTAATAAATAATTACAAATCAACACTAAAACTTGATTACAATAAATAAAGTCCAACAATCTTCCCCTTTGTGATGAAGTCTGGAATCTTCACGATAATCTTTATCAACTGATGAACAATCTTTTTCAACTGATGAACAATCTGGCATTTTGATGATCTTTGCTTTAAACTTGGACAACTTCCGGGAATTTCTCAATAGTGTCAACATTCAAGTGAGCTTTAGCTAATCTTCAACTTTGATGAGAATCTTCAGTTGACTTGAAATAGTAAACTTTGGCACTTTGAGAAACACGATAATAAACTTTAACTTGAATGCACTTCAGATTGATAAACTTCAATATCACCTTGAATCTTCTTTAAGCTTTGAACTTGAAAAACTTTGAAGCTTCAACTTTCTTTGATCTCTTATCACTTAATCTCATCATTTCAACTTTCTTTGATCTCTGTCTCCCCCTTAATTCTTCAACCACACATGGAACTCTTCAGATTTGCTTTGCTCCCCCTGAATATTTTTCATCATCTGCTTAAACTTTTATGCTTCAGTATTCTCCCCCTCGTGATTATTAAGAGAATATTGATTATCATGTAGTCCTCTCGAATTTTCTTGCAAAGTAGCTTACTCCCCCTCAGAATGTGAATGTCTGCTCTTTATCATCACAAATTGTCATTAGACTTTGCAACCTTTGACATTAAAACCAAATTAGAGGAAAAATAACAATAGGATCACTTAGGTTGCCTATTACCACAATAGTTATAAACTATGTGACATACGTTCAACGCTGGCTTGATGTTAACACCGGTAGAATTTCCAACTAATCATCGTGAAATACTTAGAGTAAGCATCACTATAGTTATTCCGGATATGTCACAACAGACAAGCTATAATTGTCACACATACAGGACTCGGTAAGTGTCCTAAATAGTGTATAAACAATAAGCTCTAGACATAGTGTGCAATCAAATGAAGTTTTGAGACCGGAGCAGATGTCTTCCTGTTTCAATATCAATTAACTCCAAAGGAGAAATCGATAGCATATGTGATATATCTCCGTGAGAAATGAAACATATGCGTTTTAAGAAGCAACTGAGTAGCTAAGAGGGGTTCTGCGCTTGCGTCATTGGGTCCATGACGTCTACTTCAATACCAAATCTCAATGAATGAGATTCGATAGCATATGTAGGAAACCTAACTATTTATAAGTGGGGATATAATTTTCTTTTCTTTTAATCCTTTCTCTCCCCTCAAGCTATCAATTTATTTTTTTCAACTAATGCTCCCTCTGTCTCACTTTTATCAGAATGATTTGATGCACCCCATCTCCGTTCATTTAAATCCCTCTAATTCCAATTTACCTCTGCTCGACCAGATCAACACTCCACTGTGTTTGATCTTCCTCAACTATAGGACCCATACCTCTCATCTATTGGAAGGATTACTCCGTGGGTAGGTCATCCGATTCTGGGTACACCATAGGAGTGATATATATGTCTAATTCGCTCGGTGGATCAGAGTCAGCAGATATAACATGAAGTTCTTTGAGTTCTAAAAAGCAGTTATATCAGATAACATAGGATGCTCAGAAAAACTGTTTTAGCATTTTGAGAACGAACTCAGTGAAATGAATTAGATGCGTATGGAGACGAGTCAATGAAATAAAATGTGACACCCTTGCGACAATAACCATCCTTACATCACCCAGGATGAATCACAACACATAAAATACATTTCTGATCTGAAACACTAAGTACATTACAGGAAATTGAAAGTACATAATTAAAAATAAAAGTCAAACACCCTATGGTGCTACAAGGTTCCAGTCGAGATCTACATACTCAGAATTTATTACAACCATAACAAGAATTTCCATTGGAATCTCCTTTTATTCATTTACCGATTGAGTAGTAGATATCTTCCAATACTTCAAATATGACCTAACTAGAAGGTCCAACAACGGATTTTCCTTTTCCTTAAAAATGTAAATAACTGAGGGGTTAGCAAGGTTTAGTGAGTACAGAGATTATATATCCTACAAGTCTTTATGCAGTGTACAAGAGTAACACCGACAACAAACGTCGTATACCCTCTTGGTAGACGAAGTACGGAACTGAGCCGCAACTCCATCGAGCCATTGCTCGGCACAAACACATCATCTAAGGCGAATTTATCATCGCAATGTTACACTGCTCCTCGGGACCTCAAAGTGATCGGCTCCAGGTCATATAGCCTCGGTAACACCAGATTAACAGATGCGGCTCGCAAGCCCATCACTTTGATGCACAACAAAAAAACGGAACATGTAAAACATGTATACAACCAACAATGTGCACCAAATTAAACGCATGTTAGTAGAATGCCAAACGAATAGAAACATGCCTCAGCAGACAACAGCTAACATAAGACAAATGTAGACATATACAATCATAAGTACTCACGATGGGTGCGTTAAATAACTTCAATTAATATTATTTCTCCTCGGACTTTCAACCAGAATTCACAAAATACTCCACTGTGTGTTAAACACCACCACAAGGGACTTGTTACATTTCCATGGGAAAATACCATCAATGATTGTCCAATCAAAATGTTCATCAAATTTTACAATTTTAAAGTGTCAAATCTTCGGATTTGTCATCCGAAATTCTTATTCAAATCCCAAAGTTTGGATCTTTATTAGGTCCAAAGAACCCTTTATTAAATGTCCTTTCATAATGCTAAAGTTATCTTAAAATATGATTTTTAATCAAAAAGTTCGGGTCCCTAAAAACAAATCCGAACTCCGCTTGAACTAGGACCGACTCGCTGAGTCACCTAAATCGAATCGTCGAGTCGAGGTCCGAAATTCGGATCCTCGGCCGAATTAGATTATATCCAAGATGCCTGACCCGAAATATGACCCATCCGAAGTTCGGGTCCCCCACCCGAAATTGGGTCTCATCCGAGTTTCGACCTTACCCGAAATTCGGGTCTCACACTTAAAAAAATTTCTGATCTTCTTGATGTTCTTGGCGACTCGCCGAGTCACCTCATGCGACTCGACGAGTCGACCTACAGGTATGCAAGTCGCAACTTACTGCTTTTGCTCAAAAATTTGCCAAACTCATTTCTTGCCACATGCAATCCATACAAATGTTATATTATCATATATTGAGTGTTTCTAGTCCATTTTTCCTATCGTTAACATTCAATTTCGTCCATATTTGACCCAAAAATGGTGAAAACCCTCAACAACATAAAAACTCATAAGACTTCAAATTCTCACCTTTTTGATCGATTCAGAGAACGATTTTCGTTTCTGATGCTTATGAGAACTTCAATAGATGTTTTTCAACTATAATAACATACATTCAAACATAATTTATCAGATTTATAAATCTGAATTTTCTTCTTTAACTCTCCAAAATAAAACCCCAAACTTAGAAATTATTTATCTTACCTTATACTCTGATTTTAATCTTGTTATAACAACTTTGATCCACGAATTTCTCTCAAAATTTAGATTTCCAGCAGAATATTAAGAGAGAGTGGTGTGTGTTTTTAAAGGTGAAGAGTTTGTAATGAAAGACTTAAGAGTCTTTTTATTCATCACTTTCGGCTATTGACATAAGTGGCCCTCCACTTATCTGATTTCATAAAAATAAAGTTTCAATCTTTATTTTATCACCACTAACACTTATATTTCATCATACTTAATTAATAATTTGAAATTCTAATATTTCTTAATTACTAATCATAAAAACCAACTTTTTAAATTTTCGAATACATAATTTTCATACATAATCCAACTTGATTACATAAAATATTGTTAGTGTATGGTGTGTAAGGATGACATTACTACTGCATCATGACTGATTTCATAAAACACTTGAGAGTCACACCGATGAGCACAATTGAGCAGATGCAATTAAACGATTGAATAAACAATATTGGATATTGTTTACGACACGAAATGATCATTGAGATTAAATTAATGGATGATTAATTATATCTCAAAGTACAGGGACTATAAGTGTAATATTAGATATTGTAGTGATTTAATTGTCATTGGATGATAATTAAATAATTATCTAGTCTTTTATTTATTATTGGATATTAAATAAAAGATTGATTTATTTGAATTAGTATTATCATCTATTATTAGATAACCAAATGGATAATTATAAACAAATAAATAAGGGATAATTATAAATAATTATCTAGTAATTTATATATTATTAGGTAATATATAAAAGATTAATATTATTTAATAGACATATAAGTATAGAGATAATTATATAAGGTTTAGATAATAGAGATAATTATTAAGATATATATTATATATTATATTAGAGTTTGATTAAAACTAAAACTCTTAATTAATAATATATATTTACATACGTACGTACGACCATATGAATCAAGTGTTATATATATATATATATATATATATATATATATATATATATATATATATATATATATATATATATATATATATATATTGTAACATCCTCAGATTTAAATTATTATATTTGAAGTTATTAGTTTAAATTTGTAATTTAAGTTGGATTATGAAAGTTGGAACGGAATTTGGATTAATTATAAAGTTGGTTGCATTAATTAGAAATTGAGGAATTTCAATTTATTTAAGTGAACATAATTATTAATGATTGTTAAGGAAAATAAAATAAAGATAGAATTCTTTATTTTATAAAATCAGTATTTATTGGAACCGGATAAGTAGAAGAGTTAAATGTGCCAAAAGATGAAAGTGGTGAATAAAAGGAATAAAAGACCAAAATCTCTTTCATTTCAACAAACCCATTCTCTCACTAAAACCTCTACTCTCTCTCGGCTCTCTCTCTAAAATATTAAAGATCATGAAAAGTCAGATTTAAAGTCTAAAAATTTGAAACAAGGTTGCATTCAAGGAACTATCAACACTGCAATCGAAGATTTGAGGTAAGAAATCCTTTAAATTTCGAATTTAGAAGGTTTTGGT
Organism: Centrapalus pauciflorus; assembly: GCA_020465985.1. Taxonomy (NCBI): domain Eukaryota; kingdom Viridiplantae; phylum Streptophyta; class Magnoliopsida; order Asterales; family Asteraceae; genus Centrapalus; species Centrapalus pauciflorus. The sequence continues at coordinate 73,430 of JAANYP010004958.1, read as the reverse complement.
TCGGTTTTATAAAAACCGAAAATTAGATTTGGAGTTGAAGATATGAATGCATGTGTTGTATTGTTGTGGATTTGTTCAAATCTAGTGTATATGATACTATATATTAAATTTCAACATCAGATTCACACTATAAGTATGATTTTTGGAGATTTGTGTGTGTGTGTTCGAAAGTTGTACAAAAAAGGGTCAAAAAGGAGTTGGTTTTGGTATGAAAGCATGTTAATATTAGCGCTAAAAGTGTTGGAAATACGTGTATTTTAGTTGGTATAAGTTGTTTCATGTATTGAATTAGTACCAAAAATGATGGGATTAAATCTGGAAAATATTCAAACTGCACAAGTTCGAATGGTCCGAATTCGGATCCGAGATGAACTCAGATCTGGTCCGAATTTGGGTGGGTTCGAACTTAGGATGAGGTTCGAACTTCTGATGCACAAAAACAGAAAATATTTACAAGTGTTAGATTTCGGATTGGAGTCCGAATTCGGTTGGGTCCGAATTCGGGAGGGGGGGGGGGGTTCGAACTTGTCATGGTTCGAACTTGGCATGGGGTTCGAATTTGATATGGAGTCCGAATTTGACTTGGGTTCGAACTTGCATAGGGACCGAATTAGAATTTATGTGAGGTCCGAAATGGGGTCCGAATTCGGGTGGGGTCCGAATTCGGACATGGATCCGAAATGCGATTAAACAGTTATTGACACAATGTGTTGATACAACTGACTTAGCAGGTCCCTTGTGGTGTTGTTTAACCCACAATGGGGTACTTTGTGATCCGGTTGAAAGCCCGAGGAGAAATAAAATTAACTTGAAGTTTAATAACGCACCCACTGTGAGTACCTTTGATTTTAACATGTCTGCATCTGCTTTATGTTTGCTTTGCCTGCTGAGGCATGTTGTTTCACTTTCGTTTGACACTCTACTAACTTGCGTATATATTGATGCACATTCATACTTGTTGCATGTCCGTTCATTTGTTGTGCATCCTATCGATGGACCTGCGGGTCGCATCTGTACTCTGATGTTACTGTGCTATATGACCAAGAGTTTGACACCTCTGTGGTCAGGATAGACAGTAAGTCATCCCCGATGTTATGTTTGCCTCGGATGGTTGGTTAATTTTATGCCGAGTGTCATCTCGAAGGTGCTGCGGCTCGGGTTTGCGTACTTTGAGTACGTGTGGAGTATACGGTATGTTTTACCGGTGTTACTCCTGGGTGGCATCATAAGTATTTGTGGAATGTGTAAAATCATTTGGTATTCACTAAGCAATTCGCTTACCCCTCAGTTGTTGAATTTTTACTGGAAAAGGGAAATCTGCTGCGGGACCTTCTAGCTAGGTCGTTTGTTGAAGTGATTGAAGATATCTACTGTTTATCTTGGTAACAGATCTATGGGAATATTGCTGTAATAAATTTGGGATGATGTAATACTTTTGAGTATGTAGACTTAGACATGTAACCTTGTAGCACCGTAGGGTGTTTGACTCAGTTGTATTATTTTATTATGTATTTTAATGCTTCCACACTTTAATTAAGTATTCAGATCATTATGTAATCATGTGTTTGGTGATTAATCCTGGGTGTTTTGTAAATGGTGGTTATTGTGGCAAGGGTGTCACAGGCAATGGTATCAGAGCAGTAGTTTGAGATTCAAGTGTCCGTGAGGTCTTGGTCTCAAACATTAAGTGATGATATGTAGTGGTTTAAGTAATGATCTGAACTAAGATAGGTTATGATCTAGTAATCATAGGAGATTGACTATCATACGGGACAATTGGGTGGTGTCTTTAAATAAATGACATGTTACTAAATAAGTTGTATGTTTGATATTTCAGAACATGTCTGGAGGAGGAATGACACCCGAAGAAACAAGGGAAATGATGCTAGCCGTGATGGCTGAGCAAAATCAGATGATTCAAGACCAGTTTCGGGCTCGAGATGAGGCCGAAGCTAATAGAAGGGAAGACAAGAGAAAGAATAAGGAAAAAGAAGGGGACAACAATGATGAACGAGATGACAACACTAGGTCATCTAAAAAGCCCAGAGGTTGTCGGTTTAAGGATTTCAAGGAAAATTGAGCAGTTGAATTTAATGGGTTGGGTGATCTGTTACTGCACTGGAATGGATAACAGCCACAGAAAGGACTTTCCGAATCAGCGATTGCGCTGAGAAGGACATGGTTAGGTTTGCTACTGCTATGTTCACCAAAGATGCAGTCATGTGGTGGAACTCTATGGTGAATGCTTTGACATTGGAGAAAGTCTCTGTGACGACATGGGCTGAGTTTACTGAATTTTTCATTCAGCAATATTGCCCGGCTGATGAGCGCCGAAGACTAGAAGCTAAGTTCATGACACTAATTCAGGGGACTAAGTTTGTGTCCCACGCGGTAGAGTTCACGAGGCTAAGTTTATTCGCGTCTCATCAGGTTGATACAGAAGAAAGAAAAGTGACCAGATTTGAGGCTGGTCTTGATCTGGAAATCCGAAGGGTGATGAGCAACGTACGCTACCCCACATTTGCTAGTCTACTGGAAGCCGCTAGAAATGTGGAACAGATTCTGAGTATGTCTGGGTATGTAATGGGGTCTGCTGCTGCTTCAGCTAACCCAACTCAACCTTCACCACCGAAACGTCAACGCGAAGGAGGCTACTCTGGTTCTTCTCGCTCGTCACAGTATTCGCCACAACAGTCTTATCGCCGATCATCTGGGTCTTCTGGTCGTGATCGTGCATACTCCATCAACACCGAGCCGCAGTACTGTAATAAATGTCATCTGGAACACTTTGGCAAGTGTACTAATGGGCGTGCATGTTTTTGTTGTGGAGAATTGGGCCACTACCAGAACGAATGCCCATGGAAATCGGATGCCTGCCATAAATGTGGTGTATGGGGGCACTATAGTAGGAATTGTCGAAAGAATGCTCCGGCAGCTGCTGCTCCATCATCAACTCGATCATCTGGGGGATCTAGTGGTGGTTCTGTCAACCGCCGGAACCAGCCACAAAGGGCACCGGCTCGTGCATTTCAGATTACGGCAGAGGAGGCTAGGGAAAACCCGGAGGTGGTTACTGGTATGTTCATAGTTAACTCTTTGCCTGCAAGAGTGTTATTTGATTCTGGTGCCAACCGTTCTTTTGTGTCTACTGTTTTTGCACAACGACTTGCCATGCCACTGTCTAAGTTATCTGCCATACTTGACATAGAAACTGCTAGTAACACTCTAGTCAAAGTAGATCACGTATACCGTAACTGCACATTAGTGATTGAAGATGTAGTCTTCAATTTGGACCTGATTCCGATAGCATTCAGTGAGTTTTACGTGATTGTCAGGATGGACTGGTTGATTGAGAATGAAGCCCACATAGTTTGTAAGAAACGAATGATCAAGATAACTACTCCGGAGGGGGGTGAGATCTGTATATACGGGGATAGGAGAAGCGGGGATCTGTGTTTGTTAACCATTGCAAAAGCCCGAAAGCTTGTTGCAAAGGGGTGTGACGCCTACCTGGCATATGCAATTGATGCCAAAGATGAGAAGAAGACTGTGGCCGATGTGCCTGTTGTATCACAGTTCCCGGATGTGTTTCCGGAAGACTTGTCTGGCGTGCCACCTGAGAGACAAGTGGAATTTCGCATTGATCTGATCCCTGGAGCTGCACCAGTAGCTCGTTCTCCGTATCGCCTTGCTCCTACAGAGATGCAAGAAATGATGAAACTTCAGGAGTTGTTGGATAAGGGCTTCATTCAACCGAGTTCATCTCCGTGGGGAGCTCCGGTACTGTTTGTTAAAAAGAAGGATGACACAATGAGGATGTGCATTGATTACCGGGAGCTGAATAAGCTGACTATTAAGAACAAGTATCCACTGCCGAGGATAGATGACTTGTTTGATCAATTGCATGGGGCTAGTGTATTCTCTAAAATTGACTTGAGGTCGGGGTACCATCAGTTGAAGGTACGAGAAGATGATGTGCCTAAAACAGCATTCAGAACTCGGTATGGGCATTACGAGTTTCTGGTGATGCCTTTTGGGTTAACCAACGCCCCGTCTGTTTTTATGGATCTACTGAACATAGTTTGCAGACTGATGTTAGATAAATCGGTGATAGTGTTCATTGACGACATCTTGGTGTATTCCAAGTCTGAGGCTGAGCATGCTGATCATCTAAGGGAATTGTTGGAGCTGTTGAGAAAGGAAACGTTGTATGCCAAATTCTCAAAGTGTGAGTTTTGACTGCGACAAATTCATTTTTTGGGACATGCGATTTCTGGAGCTGGGATTTCTGTAGATCCAGCTAAAGTGGAAGCCATAAGAAACTGGGAACCGCCTCGATCAGCTACAGAAGTCAGAAGTTTTCTTGGGCTGGCGGGGTATTATAGGAGGTTTATAAAGGACTTTTCAAAGATTGCAGTTCCTTTGACTGCATTAACGAAAAGGAATGCACCGTTTGTTTGGGAAACCGTGCAGCAAGAAGCTTTTGAGATTTTGAAGAAAACATTAAGTGAAGCGCTCTTGCTCTACCGGAGGGCAACAAGGATTTTGTGGTATACACGGATGCTTCGAGGTTGGGATTATGTGTTGTACTGATGCAGCGCGGGAAAGTAATTGTGTATGCCTCGAGACAGTTAAAGCAGCATGAGAAGGTATTTGACACACGATTTGGAGTTGACAGCTGTCACTTTTGCATTGAAGTTGTGGAGGCACTATCTTTATGGAACTAAGTGTCAGTTATACACGGACCATAAGAGCTTGAAGTATATCTTTAGTCAGAAAGAGCTTAATATGAGGCAGAGATGTTCGATGGAACTTATAAAGGATTATGATTGTGAAATCCTTTATCATCCCGGAAAGGCTAATGTAGTAGCCGATGCACTAAGCCGTAAAGCCTACTCTAAGGACTGCTACTACATGATGACGTCTACTATGCTAACTTCCACGATTATTAATGATGTTAAAGCCGCTCAAGAGGAAGCTTTGAAAGAAGAGAATGTTAATGCTGAGGATATAAGGGTACAAATTAAGAATATGGAAACTAGTGAATCGGGTTTGAAAGGAATTTATGGGAGAATCTGGGTACCAAAGTTGGGTGGTATGAGAAAAGTGATCATTGAAGAAGCACATCAGTCTAAGTTTTCTGTACATCCTGGGAGTACAAAGATGTACAATGAGCTGAAAGCAGACTTTTGGTGGCTTGGATTAAAGAAAGATATCGGTCAGTACGTGGAAAGATGTCGGACTTGTCGGCTTGTGAAAGCCGAACATCAGCAACCCTATGGCAGTCTGCAACCGCTTCCTATTCCGGAATGGAAGTGGGAACACATTACCATGGATTTTGTCACGAAATAACCGAAAACTAGGCGTCAACATGATGCAATTTGGGTGATCGTTGACAGATTGACCAAGTCGGCACACTTTATACCGATTCGGGAAAGCTATTCATTGGAGAAGTTGGCTCAGATTTATATGGACGAAATTGTTTCTAGACATGGAGTTCCTAAGTCTATAGTATCTGATCGTGATAGCCGCTTCACCTCCAACTTTTGGTCGGTTTTGCAAGAAGGATTAGGAAGGAGGATCGCTATGAGTACAACCTATCGTCCGCAAACCGATGGTCAAAGTGAACGGACCATCCTTATCTTGGAGGATATGATGAGGTCGTGTGTATTGGATCTCGGTGGTAATTGGGACGATCATTTGCCACTGATAGATTTTTCGTATAATAATAGTTATCATGCGACAATAAAGAAGGCGCCGTTTGAGGCTTTATATGGGAGAAGGTGTAGGACTCCTACGTGTTGCAGAGAAACCGGAGAAACGCCGATTGCTGGGCCAGCATTGTTGCAGGAGACAAACGAGAAGATACAGCTGATTAGCCAGAATATGAAAGCGGCCCAGGATCGTCAGATAAGTTATTACGATAGAAGGCACAAACCAATCAATTTTGAGGTGAATGATTGGGTATCTCTGAAAGTATCACCAATGAGGGGTGTTACTCGTTTTGTAAAAAGAGGCAAGTTGGCTCCGAGATTTGTCGGACCATTCAGAATAATAGAGAAGGTTGGAAATCAGTCGTACCATTTGGAGTTGCCTGAAGAAATGTCGGGTATACACCCGGTGTTCCATGTGGGGAACCTTAGAAAATCATTCACTACCGGCAACGAAGATTGGGCAGGTCACACTGAGCTAAAGATTGACGAAAGGCTTCGATACGTGGAGGAGCCGAAATGTATATTGGATACTAAAGTAAAGAAGTTGAGGAGCAAAGAGATAGAGATGGTGCTTGTACGTTGGAAGCATCATAAAGGAGCCAATCATACCTGGGAAACTAAGTCTGAAATGATGAAGAAGTATCAGCAACTTTTTGGATCCAAATAACTTCGAGGACGAAGTTTGAGCGTGGTGGAGCCCATGCTGTAACATCCTCAGATTTAAATTATTATATTTGAAGTTATTAGTTTAAATTTGTAATTTAAGTTGGATTATGAAAGTTGAAACGGAATTTGGATTAATTATAAAGTTGGTTGCATTAATTAGAAATTGAGGAATTTCAATTTATTTAAGTGAATATAATTATTAATGACTGTTAAGGAAAATAAAATAAAGATAGAATTCTTTATTTTAAAAAATCAGTATTTATTGGAACCGGATAAGTAGAAGGGTTAAATGTGCCAAAAGATGAAAGTGGTGAACAAAAGGAATAAAAGACCAAAATCTCTTTCATTTCAACAAACCCATTCTCTCACTAAAACCTCTACTCTCTCTCGGCTCTCTCTCTCTAAAATATTAAAGATCATGAAAAGTCGGATTTAAAGTCTAAAAATTTGAAACAAGGTTGCATTCAAGGAACTATCAACACTGCAATCGAAGATTTGAGGTAAGAAATCCTTTAAATTTCGAATTTAGAAGGTTTTGGTTCGGTTTTTATATAAACTGAAAATTAGATTTGGAGTTGAAGATATGAATGCATGTGTTGTATTGTTGTGGATTTGTTCAAATCCAGTGTATATGATGCTATATATTAAATTTCAACATCAGATTCACACTATAAGTATGATTTTTGGAGATTTGTGTGTGTTAGTGTGTGTGTGTTCGAAAGTTGTACAAAAAGGGTTAAAAAGGAGTTGGTTTTGGTATGAAAGCATGTTAATATTAGTGTTAAAAGTGTTGGAAATACGTGTATTTTAGTTGGTATAAGTTGTTTCATGTATTGAATTAGTATCAAATGACAGGATCTAAAACTGAATAACCAAGATTAACTGATTTGAAATTTATCAGAGTATAAATCAATAATCTTGCTTTGAATCAAAGTTTAATTAAGAAGTTTGCGGAATAACACTTAATTATTTTAACAAAAACTTTCAGAATCAATAAAGCATAAAACATAAGAAGTAATCAAGACTGTTTGTATTGCTGAATTCAATGATTACAATCACCTCTAATCTGTTTTGATTAGACGAAGAACACAGACTGTTCTTAGGGTTTTACAACCTTAGAGGCTTATGAAAACTTAATCAACAAAGCAATTACAGACTCAAAAATACGCAGAAAACTTCTATATACTTCTATACAATATTCTGTCTATTTATATTGCTTTATGGACGTGTTTCCTTGAAGGACTATGACTTCTCTGATAGTAGATATGCTGGAATCTTCGTGTAGATATCTTTCCTGAAAATCAGCACTTTCTGTTTATGAAACTGTTGAGCAGCTTGAATCTCTTGACAGCATGAACTGAGCAGCTTGAGTTGTTTTGCTCTGGCAGCTTGAACTTTTTCACTGGCAGCTCGAGTTTCTTCAACTAGCAGCATGAACTTTGTATTTACATAAAAGATCTACTAACAGTCTGAGAAGTCTAACTAACAGCTTGAGCATACTTAAACTATTTCCCAACAATCTCCCCCTAACTTAAATTCTTTACACAAGACTTTAAGTTTTATACAAAATGGAAATGAATAAGTAAACTGTTATTTACAAACCAAGGCTTTCAAAAACTTACAACTGTGCAAGTTTATGATCTACAGCCTTCAAAAATTCTCTCTTTAGCTCATCTCTATCACAAGATATTCTGACAGACTTCATCTGGAGTAGTATATTCTTTGGAAGATCAAAGAATTCAAGATTAAAGAACATACCAGATCCATCTGTGAATTTGATTCTGTAAGTCCTGGATTTGACAAAAATATTAACTTCCTTGATTTTCAATCCCTTCTTGTTGGCATCCTCTACATATTTTCTAATAAATTCAGGATCAACAATGGACTTCAGATCTCTGATGACTTGTTTCACTTGTGGCAGAGAAGATCTAACTTGTGATACAGACCCAATGTTGTGCATTCTGATAAGCTCATCTCTGGTCAACTTCTGAACCATCTGCCAAAATGTATCATATTCTTCTTCTGGTCCAGACTCCCTTCTTATCACAAACTTAATTCTCAAGTCACGGTCATCCAGTGACTTAGCAAACCAGTAGTTGATCAGAGGCTTTGTGAAATCATGCTGATCAATCAGCTTCTCTATCTCCATAGCTTTTTGTAGTTGTTGCTCAAAGAGCACCCTTTTAACCGATGAAGGAATAGAGAGAGCAGCTTGATCAGTGGGAACAGGTGCACTGGCAGCAGCTTCAGTTGGTACTGGATCTTTTGATGTTTGGACTTTTTGGGATGGTTGAGCTTCTGGAGAGACTTTTGTTCTCTTTCTTTTGTCCATCTCCTTGTCATGAATCTCTTGCAGCCTTTCAGTTGTCATGGACTGAGCCATTTTCTTTGGAATTCCAGCTGCAAATGCAAAATTTATCAAAAATCTTCTGTGCTCAGCTTTAGTGTGCCCTGTTGGCATCTTTCTCTTCTTTTCACCTTGTTTGCCCACAAACCCCTTTAGGTAATCACCTAATGTCTCATCATCATCTATTGGGGGCTGGGCTTGCTGATCTAATTCTTTATCCTGTTCTTCTGCTAACCTTTTGGCAACTTCAGCATCAAAGGCAATCTGGGCTTCTTTGGAGGAGAATTTGTGCTTTGGAGATTCAATAAGAATGCCCTTGCCTTTGTCTTTTGCAGCAGAAGATGTAGCTTGAACTGTACTGGATGGAGCTTGAACCCTTTCCTTTATAACAACTCCAGTTGCTTTTGAGGCAGCAGCTTGAGTTTCTAGGCTAACAGCTTGAGAAGCTGTTGGGACTGCTAGCCTAGAAACTGGGACTGTTGGTGCTACTTGGACTGTTGTTGTTGATGGAGCTGCTTGGACTGTTGTAGGAACCTCCTGATTCTCCCCCTTTTTGGAAGCATTGGTTTGGTCAGAAGGACCTACAACCTTTGCCCCTTGGGTTTGAATCAAACGCTCTAATTGAATGAGCTTATTTCCACAAAGGGTAAACCCCTTATGAAGATAATCCATCCTCTGATTTTGAGCCATTTCTGATTGCTTGAGAGCCATTATTTGTGCACCCTGTGCAGCAATGATGGACATTTGGTATTCCAACATAGCTACAACAGGTTTCAGCGTGGGATCCGTCAAAAGCATGAGTTGCAGACTAGTCTCAAGATCAGAAAACACCTGAGGTGCTTGTGATCTATCACTGACATTAATACCAGAAGTAGAAACTTCTGGGCCCCTCTGTTCTTGGTTCTGGGGACTTCCAGCTTGTGTTTGCACACTTGCTGTTGCCATGGGCGTGGTCTTAGCTATATTGGCACTGTCCTGTGCCTCTTGTGCAGAGACATCAGTAGTGCCAGCCACAGAACCCATATGAACGATCTCTGAAGAGATGTTCACCTCCTGAGTGAGGATGGGAGTTTCCTCTAGTGGTTCCCTTTGGATATGCTGTGCAGGAGTATCCTCCTGCACAGGGATATATGGCTCTTGCTGATGGGAAGAGGAGGAAGGAGCTCCTGGTCCCCTTTTTCTTTTGTATATATTTCTGAGTGGGCGTGTTGGCTGTACAAAAGGATCAGTGGGAGTTTGTGTATCATGAGGAGTGGGTTGGGGTCTTGGGGGTGTAGCAGTGATGTTAGGCTGAGCCTGCTCAAGACCCTCTCCTCTGTTTCCTGAAATGATGTTCATCATTGCAGAGGGCAATGGAACATCTACACTGACAAAATTGGCACTTGGCTTTATCAGCCTTTTGATAGAAGATAGTGAGTGCCTATGGGAAATATGTATCCTCTTATGTAAATGAGAAGTAGTGCAGGTGTGTGCAATGATTTCTGCCAAAAATCTTGGATACATTAAAAACTTCCCATTCTTTAGGGAATGATGCCTTAACATCCCCTGAAAAATCATGTTTGAAAAATTGAACCGTTGGCCTGTTGAAAAGCACACTAAGGCAGTGGCAATGTTAGAAGAAAATTCTGACCAACCAGTTCTTTTGGGGCTCATACACTGCTGAATAATATGTACAAGAAATTTCCATTTAGGAGAAAAATGGGCTTTTAAGAAAGTAAAAGAATCAGCAGGGCCCCTATAACCAATGTCTTGAAGACCAAAATGTAAAGCTTGAAGGGATAGGTCTGTTATACCTGAGGCATCTTGAAGATGCAAATGGTGCCGAATGGATTCCTCAGTGATGGTGATGGGAGTGCCATCAATTTTGGATAGTATAGTGGGAATTCCATTGATGGTTTGAAAAGTGGCACGGTTCCAGAACTGTTCGATATGCGATATGTATATGGTGGGATTGATATTGAGGGCATGGTTGATATGGGAGTGCCTGAGGAAATCCATCATATCATGGAACGGCTGAAGTTCAGAGTGTTTTAGAGAGTATGGAAGGCAGTTGTGTTCTTTGACAAACTCCATGGATGATCAAACGATGGTTTTAGGGTTTGAAAGAAGAATGTGTGATTCGTTCAGAGAGAAAGCAGAAGGCCGTGGAAGAAAAATATGTAACTGGTAGTTACAACTGAACGAAACTGGGACCTTTAAAGGTTTCAAAAAGGTTGGGTCCCGCGCACACATTTGAGAAATTACCCAAATACCCTGCACATTTTGACAGATCAAGTGAAAATAACTAGCAGTCCGAGAAAATGAACTAGCAGCATGAGAAAATACTCATGCTGTTAGTGTAAAATTGTGCAACTTTTCAATGGAACAGTGTCTCCCCCTTAAATTAGCATACTGAGTAGATAATAATGAAAACCAATTAATCCATGTTTACCATACCAATGTTTGATATTAGGAAAGTGAACCTTCCCACATCAAAAGGTTTTGTAAATAGATCAGCTAGCTGATCATCTGTATGTATTTTGGTAACTTGGATTAACTTCTTTTCATTACAATCTCTGATGAAGTGAAATCTGATTTCTATATGCTTGGTTTTTGGGAATTTCACTGGGTTTTGCACAATGCTAATTGCACTTGAATTGTCAATATAAATAGGAGTGGATAAGAAATTCATACCATAGTCTCTTAGCTGATTTTGAATCCACATTACCTGGGAGCAGCAGCTTGCAGCTGCTACGTATTCTGCTTCAGTGGATGATGTGGAGACAGTTGTTTGCTTTTTGCATTGCCAAGAGACCAGTCTTGCTCCTAAGTATTGACATCCACCAGTTGTGGATTTTCTGTCAATGTTGCAACCACCATAGTCACTGTCAGAATAAGCAGTTAGTTCAAAAGGAGAGTCTTTAGGATACCATAGGCCTAAATGTGGTTGGCCTTTAAGATATCTAAAGATTCTCTTAACAGCAACCAAGTGAGAATCCTTTGGAGAGCATTGAAACCTAGCACACACACAGACAGCAAACATTATATCAGGTCTAGAAGATGTTAGATACATGAGAGATCCTATAAGGGATCTGTATAGATGAATATCCACATCTATGCCATCTTTGTCTGTATGGAGCTGTTTATGAGGATCCATTGGAGTGCTTGCAACCTTTGTGTCTTGATAGCCAAACTTTTCCAATATGTCTTTGACATACTTTGATTGACTTATGAATAGACCAGTAGGCTTCTGTTTAACCTGCAGCCCTAGAAAGAATGTGAGTTCCCCCATTGAACTCATTTGAAACTTTTTGTGCATTAGGGCCTCAAAATCTTTGCACAACCTATCATTAGTTGAGCCAAAGATGATGTCATCAACATAGATTTGGACAAGCAGAATCTCATCTTTGATAGACTTAGTGAAGAGTGTTTTGTCCAAAGTGCCTCTCTTGAATCCATTCTGTAGAAGATATGATGACAGAGTGTCATACCATGCTCTGGGGGCTTGGTGAAGACCATAGAGAGCCTTGTCTAGCTTGTACACTCTGTCTGGATACTTGTAATCTTCAAAACCAGGAGGTTGACACACATACACTTCCTCTTCAATTGTCCCATACAGGAAAGCAGACTTGACATCCATTTGATACACTTTAAAGCCTTTGAAAACAGTCTGATGGCTTCAATTCTTGCTACTGGAGCAAAGACATCATCATAATCTATTCCTTCTTCTTGAGTGTACCCTTGTGCTACTAGTCTTGCTTTGTTCTTGATGACTATCCCTCTTTCATCCTTCTTGTTTCTGAACACCCATCTTGTACCTATTGCTCTCTTACCTTTAGGAAGATCCACCAGAGTCCATACATTCTGAATTTTGAACTGTAAAAGCTCTTCTTGCATAGCTTCAATCCAGGATGAATCTTTTAGTGCTTCTGATGCCTTTTTGGGTTCTAGTTGAGACATGAAACAGGCATGTTCAAAAGCAGCTAGACTGAATTCAGGAACTGCTAGTTCAGCAGCAGCAGTCTCATTTTGAACCATCTTCCTTATTTGAACAGGAGTGCTTGGATCACCCAGTATTTGATTGAGAGGGTGATACTTGTGAACTCTTAGTGTGGGCTCTCTCTCTGTTTGAAAGGAAGTTCCAAGGTTGGTATCATCTCCATCAGAACCAGTGAATGGTTCAGTTTCTGAAACAGCTTGACTTGAATCTGGGACTGTTTCCTGTTGTGTTGGAGCTGTTCTTTCAGAACTTTGGAGTGGCACTTCAGTGTCTGGATTTGTATCATTCAGGACCCCTGGAGGATCACAAGACAGAAGTGGTAGAGTGGTGAAATCATCCCAACTTGTTGAATCTGCAGCAGTCTGAAACTTTGTGCCAACAGCATGAGAAATTGTATTGGCAGCATGAGAATTTGTGTTAGCAGCTTCAACCCTGTATGCATCAGCTTCTGCAGTATACTCAACAAAGCTCAGAGAATTTGTTAGTGAATCTAAATCAAACAACCAATCAGGACCAGTGCCTTTGATATTAGCAGTATTTTCATTAAATTCAACATTGGCACTTTCTTCAATTGTTTTAGACACACTGTTGTATACTCTATAGGCTTTGCTTTGAGTTGAGTATCCTACAAAGAATCCTTCTTCAGCCTTACTCTCAAACTTCCCTAAGTGAGTCTTAGTGTGAAGAATAGTACATGGGCATCCAAAAGGCTTGAAGAAAGCTATTAGGGGACTTCTGTTATGGAATAACTCATAGGGAGTTTTTCCTTGAGATTGGACAACTTGAACCCTATTTAGAACATAACAGGCTGTATTAACAGCTTCTGCCCAGAAAGTCATTGGCAGATTTGAATCAGCTAGCATTGTTCTAGCAGCCTCAATTAATGTTCTATTCTTTCTTTCAGCTACACCATTTTGCTGTGGTGTTCTTGGTGCACTATATTGTCTAACAATGCCTTTGGACTCACAGAAACAGTTTAGAATTTGATTTTTAAATTCAGTTCCATTGTCTGATCTTATCACCTTAACTTTGGAATTGGATTGGTTTTCTATCTTAAGGATAAAAGACTTAACTAGCTCAGCAGTTTCATCTTTGGACCTAAGAAAGTAAACCCAAGTAAATCTGGTGAAATCATCAACAATGACTAAACAGTATGCCCTTTTATTCAAACTCAAAACAGATGTTAGACCAAATAGATCCATATGTAACAACTGAAGAACAGATGAGATTGAATTTACTTCTTTGACCTTATGAGAAGTTTTGTGTTGCTTGCCTTTAAGACATGCTACACAATGATCATCACAAATGAACTCCTTTTGTGGTAATCCTCTTACCAGATTCTTTTTAACTAAATCATTCATGGATTTGAAGTTCATGTGACACATCCTTCTATGCCAAAGAGCAGACTCATTTGATGATGCTTTGGATATTAAACAGCTTAAAGTATTTGATTTAGTCAAGAGAGCTGTGTCCAGGCAGTAAACATTGTCCTTTCTTGGTGTTCTAAGTAAAACAAGATTTTCAGAAATTTTGAAATCCTTTGAAAGAACAATGCACTCAGAATCTGTGAACAGAACAATGTTTTGTTTGTCACAGATTTGAGAGACACTCAATAAATTGTACTTAAGCTGTTCAACATACAGAACATCATGGAATGTCATGTTGCCTGCATTAACAGTACCTTTACCTGTAACCTTACCTCCTTTTGAGTTGCCTCCAAATGCAACAAAACCTCCATCAAAACCTTTGAAATTTGACAAGCATTCAGAATTGCCTGTCATGTGCCTAGAGCATCCACTGTCCAGATGCCATCTTGTTCTATGAGGAGACCTGTGGTTGCCCTGCACAAATAACAACTTAGTTAGTAGTGGAGTAAACCCAAACCAAATTTGTTTTGGGTTGGCCTTGTACATTGACATAACTAAAAACTGTTTTTGACTTCTTATATTTGGTGAGATCTACTGATGGAGTCTTGGAGAGTATTTAGTGATAATATGAGGTATCCAACTATTTTGATCATCTTTTCTTCTGACAGTCTCAGATGATTCACTAGCAGCTCCAGTTTGATGCCCAGCAGCTTGAGCTGTGTTTGTAGTGCTAACAGTTTCAGTTTTTGCACTAACAGCATCAGATTTTGACTTAGCAGTCTGATCTTTTGCATTAGCAGTTTGAGCAACAGATTTGTCCTTGACACACCATATTTGTTTAACACTTGATTTAGGCTTTGCCAAAACTTGTTTTTGATGTGTGGACTGTTTTTTATTAACTTTTGAGAATCTGTGATCAACTGTTTTCTTTGGAGCTGCTGTGGAAGGTTTCACTTTTGAGTGCTTTGCCTGATTAGAATTTGATTTTGTGTGATGCACAGTCTGTTTTGCAACAGCTGGTTTGTAAAAACAATCCTTGGCTAAGTGATTCTTCCTTCCACAGTGAAAGCATCTTTTGACAGTTTGAATTGGAACACCAGACTTTTCTGTCAATTTCTGGTTCTTGTTTCTCTGGTTTCCTCTTACCTGCTGTTGTTTAGGGAACTTTTGAACACCATGCTTTTGGCATGTGCAGATAGAAACAGTTTTACCTCTTTTAGTTCCTTTTGATGAAGATGCAGTGTTACAGTTAGAATGTACAGAAACTTGTGGAGTAGCATTGCATACACTCATCTTCTCTTTTCCTTTCTTACTGCGAACTTGGACTTCTATGGGTGCACTCTTTGTGTCACAGTCTCTATTTTGACTCTTATCTTCTTTTAATTCAGGACTGTTATCAAGGATAGGATCTACAATAGTCATAGACTCATCTAGTGGTTCATTGACAAGTCTATCAGCAACTTCACTCATTGGATGAATGT
>JAANYP010004958.1:0-53174 GCA_020465985.1 Centrapalus pauciflorus | reverse complement strand
GAATCTACTATCTCGGTCGGAGACAATAGACTTAGGCACACCATGCCTAATAACGATTTCGTTTACGTAGATCTGGGCAAGACGGTCCAGTGAATAGGTTTCCCGAATGGGAATGAAGTGAGCAGATTTTGTCAATCGGTCAACAATGACCCAAATGGCATCATGTTGACGACGAGTCTTGGGCAGCTTCGTTACGAAGTCCATAGTAATATGGTCCCACTTCCATTCAGGGATAGGAAGAGGTTGCATACTACCATAGGGTTGTTGATGTTCTGCTTTGACTAGACGACATGTTCTGCACCTTTCAACATACTGACCGACATCTCTTTTCAATCCTGGCCACCAGAAGTCGGCTTTTAAGTCGTTGTACATTTTTGTGCTACCAGGATGAATTGAGAATTTGGATTGGTGAGCTTCTTCAAGTATCACTTCCCGCATGTTCCCGAACTTAGGAACCCACACTCTGCCATAAATACCCTTTAATCCAGTTCCATCATCTTGCATTAATGGCAACTGTATTCTGATATCTTCATCTTTAACATTCTCTTCTTTTAGGGCCTGTAACTGAGCAGCCCTAACATCATCTATAATAGTTGAGGTCAAAATTGTAGAAGTCAAGGCATAGCAATATGCCTTGCAGTATGCTTTTCGACTTAGAGCATCGGCCACTACGTTGGCCTTCCCTGGATGATAGAGAATCTCACAGTCGTAATCTTTTATCAGCTCCATTGACCTTCTTTGCCTCATATTCAAGTCCTTTTGACTGAATATGTACTTCAAACTCTTGTGATCGGTGTAGAGCTGACACTTGGTTCCGTACAAATAGTGTCTCCATAACTTGAGAGCGAAAGTCACAGCAGTTAGCTCTAGATCATGAGTAGAGTAATCTTTCTCATGTGGTTTGAGTTGTCTAGAAGCATAAGCTATGACGTTTCCTCTTTGCATTAGAACAGCACCTAAACCCGTACCTGATGCATCTGTATAGACAACAAAGTCTTCGTTCCCTTCAGGCAGGGCTAACACAGGTGCTTCACTTAGCAGATTCTTCAAGTTGTCAAAGGCCGTTTGTTGTTCTTCTTTCCAAAAGAAGGTCGCGTTCTTGCGAGTAAGCTTAGTGAGAGGAACGGCGATTTTGGAGAAGTCTTTGATGAATCGGCGGTAGTAACCAGCCAATCCCAGAAAACTCCTAATCTCTGAGGCGTTGCGGGGTGATTCCCAGTTCTGGATAGCTTCAATCTTTGCAGGATCAACAGCAATCCCAGCACCAGATATCACGTGCCCCAAGAATTGGATCTGAATTGAATATTGAGTAAGTACAAGTTAACAAAGGGTTTATGATTGAGTATTAGGATCATGAAATTGTTTCGAATGTTGAGACGTACCTGCCTCAACCAGAATTCACATTTAGAGAATTTGGCGTAAAGTCGCTCTTTGCGTAGCAACTCTAGTAATTCTCTCAGATGTGTTGCATGATCCTCTTCGGTTTTTGAATAAATGAGAATGTCATCAATGAACACGATGACCGATTTGTCGAGCATTGGCCGGCAGACTCGGTTCATGAGATCCATGAAAGCGGCCGGCGCATTAGTAAGACCGAACGACATTACCAGAAACTCGTAGTGTCCGTAACGAGTTCTGAAAGCCGTCTTTGGAATGTCATCAGGGTGTACTTTGAGTTGGTGATAACCCGAACGAAGATCAATCTTCGAGAAGTAACTTGCTCCTTGTAACTGGTCGAAGAGATCATCAATCCGGGGCAATGGGTATTTGTTTTTGATTGTGACTTTATTGAGTTCTCTGTAGTCGATGCACATACGTAATGTGCCATCTTTCATCTTAACGAACAACACAGGAGCGCCCCATGGAGAAGAACTTGGGCGTATGAAACCCTTATCGAGCAGCTCCTGTAATTGCTTCATCATTTCCTGCATTTCAGCAGGGGCTAATCGGTACGGAGCCTTTGCTATTGGAGCAGCTCCGGGAACGAGATCGATACGGAATTCCACTTGACGGTCAGGTGGCAATCCCGAGATATCTTCTGGAAAGACATCTGGAAATTCGGAAACGACAGGAACGGTAGAAAGAGATTGAACTTCAGCCTTTGCATCAACAGCGTAGGCTAAGTATGCAGAACAACCCTTGGCGACGTGCTTTCGGGCTTTTGCAATTGAAATAAGGCATAAGTCGCCTTTGTGTCTGTCACCATAAATGCATATGTCTCGGCCCTCAGGAGTGGTAATCTTTATCATTCTTTTCTTGCAAACGATTTGGGCCTCATTGTGAACCAACCAATCCATACCTACTATTACATCAAACTCCCCGAACTCCATGGGAATTAGATCTATGTTGAACACTACATCTTCTACAAGTAAAGTGCAATTCCTATATACCTTGTCTGCTTTTACTAACATATTGCTAGCAGTTTCTATGTCAAGTACAAATTGTAGTTTCGAAGTAGGCATGTTAAATTGACGAGCAAATGCAGTGGAGACAAACGAACGATTTGCTCCAGAGTCAAACAATACACGTGCAGGAATGGAATTAACATAGAACGTACCAGTGACCACCTCCGGGTCATCCTTTGCTTCTTCAGCTGTGATTTGGAATGCCCTTGTTGGAGCCCTATGAGATTGATCCCTGCGAGCAGTGGAAGCTACAGAAGATCTTGCTGTTGATTGTGGAGCATTCTGATCTCGTGGGGGTTTCGGGCAGTCCCTTGAGAAATGGCCAAGTCTGTGGCAGTTGTAGCACGCATCGTCCTTTCGAGGACAATGTTCCCAATGATGGCCCTTCTGCCCACAGCAGAAGCAATACATGTCTTGAGCTTTGCACTCCCCAGAGTGCGATTTCCTGCACCTCCTGCAGTCTCTCATTTTAGAACTGGCCGAAAAGGCCCTTCCCTTTTTGGGTGATGATGATTGTTGATGAGATTGGGGAGAGAATCGGGAGGATCCAGACTCCCGCTGCCTTTTTGGCGGCGACGGTTGAGTCGGTGATGCGGCAGTTGAACCAATGACATAACCAGACATCAAAACAATCTGCTCCACATTTCGAGCAGCCTCAAGTAACCCAGCAAACGTTGTATAACGAACCCCACTTATGGTTCGGCGTATCTCATAATCCAATCCGGCCTCAAACCGGGCTATTTTTCTTTCTTCTGTGTCAACTTGATGCGGTGCGAACAAACTTAATCGGGTGAACTCAACGGCATATTGTGTAACCGTTTTCGTTCCTTGAGTCAGATTCAGGAACTTCGCCTCTAGACGGCGCTTCTCATCAGTAGGACAGTATTGCTGGGAGAATACTTCCTTGAACTCGTTCCAAGACATGTGTGACACTACCTCCATCGTCAGCACATGTGTCATTGCATCCCACCACATAACAGCGTCCCTTGCAAACATAGCGGTTGCAAAGCGGACCATGTCTTTATCAGCACAGTCGCTGATCCTGAAAGTTCGTTCCGTGGTGGTGATCCATTCCAATGCAGTCACAGCATCACCGGTTCCATCAAAAGTAACAGCCCCGTTACTTTTGAAATCCTTAAACCTACAGCCCCTTGATCGGTTAGAAGACCCAGTGTCTTGTCTTTCCTCTTGATCGTCCTGTTGTTGTTCCTTGTTCTTTCGCTTATCGGCCTTTCGTTTTGCCTCGGCCTCATCTCTGGCCCTTAACTGATCAGCAAATGACTGAGCCTGCTCAGCCATTCGTTTGGATTGTAGCTCATTGTTTTGTTCCATGAGAGCTTGCATCATCTGGAACATTTGCTGAGGAGTCATATCGTCTCCTGACATGTTCTGAAATATAACAACTTATATTTAGAACATTTATTTGTAAGTCCTAAGTGTACAGTTACCCTTTGTGTTTCCCCGTGTGCATGTCAATCCTATCTTAGTTCAGATCATTACTTAGAAGTTCATTCTAATATCATAACCTAAGTGTGAGTCCAAGTCCTCGCGGACACTTGAAACCTCAAACTTATGCTCTGATACCAAACTGTGACGTCCTTGTTAATTAATGATATAATTGTAATCTCCAGGATCGACAAACAACCCAATGAATAATCATGATAATTGAATTTGAATACTTAAATTAGAATTAAGCAAATCCACACTAAAGCAAAGTAAAGTACATGACTACAGTGATTAAATCTAGCTATTACATCATCAATAATGTTTTAATAGTAACAAATCCCAGCCCCAAAGCTACATTGACCATATACCAATTAGCTTCTATGGTCACCGAGATAAGAAATGGATTGCTTAAGATGAAGGTCCCACAACACTCTTGCCTTTGCCTGAAAACAATATGAGTCAACAGTAAGCTAAATGCTTAGTGAGAAAACAGATTATGCAAACAACAAATATTTCTTTACATGCAATGCTTAACCATGGGCAGTGTAAGCCCCATGTATGTGAAAACGGCAGTGAAAGCCTCAATGTGTAAGTAAACCATGCAGTGCTAGCATGGGGTGGCAGTTCAATATGCTGATCGGGGATGTGCCGAACCTGATGGGATACGAGTGGGATGATCAGTCCCCGACAGTGGCCTGCTGTCAGCCCCAGTCCAGGTCGCATCAGATTATGAAGTAATGATCATGCAGTGCAAGCATGATGTAAATAGATGCACTTTCAAATGAACGCAAGCTACATGTGTGTTACATGTCAAGTACGAGTGTGCATCATAACAACAAATCATTTCATGAGTGCCAAATGAAGTATATGAACAACGTGAACATGCCATTGAATGTATAAACATGAATGCAAAAACAATAAATGTTCGAATGATAATCTGCAACTCACAGTGATTGGTTTTGTGACTTGATCCTGAATCAATGTGTGTTTTGATAACACCACAATGATCTGTAATGTAAGTGTAATAGTGAATTAATGTCAGTAATTGCTTAAAAATTGTATTTTGTAATTTTAAATAAAACCCTAGTTGAATTCGGACCACATCCGAATTTGGATGGTCCGAAATCCGGATGGTCCGAATTGGGTCCTCGGTCCGAATTCACTATTGGTCCGAATTACGTAGTTGTCCGAAATGCTTGGTCCGAATTTGGGGTGTTGATCCGAAATAGGTAGGATCCGAATTGGGTTGCATCCGAAGTTGGCTAGGTCCGAATTGAGTGGTGGTCCGGATTACAATTAGTCCGAAATGGTCATGAGTCCGAGATGGGTGATCCGAATTCGGATGGATCATCATCCGAGTTCATACTTAGAAATTTTCCAACATTTTCCAGAATTATGTTTTTGACCATTTTTGCATGTTTTGAGCCTAATATTGCAAATGTGAGCTTAAATGTACTATATCAACTTATAATATAACACTTATGTACCAAAATAACCGATTTGTGTCCATTTTTCTTATGAGTCACGATGAACACACACACTAAAACACACACATATCTTGAAATCACACTTATAGTTCGAATCTGATTCTGAAATTTTGTATGTTGCATCATCAATACTAGATTTAAACATTTCAACAATAATATACTACATGCATTAACATCTTAAATCAAAATCTTAGGATTCGGTTTCTATAAAACCCGAACCAAAAACTTCAAAAATTCGTGATATAAGGAGATTGTTACCTTAAAACGTTTGTTGCAACTGTTATAGTTCCTTAATTTCTACTTGAATCCAGATTTTGCACTTGAAAATTTGATGATTCTTGGGTTCTTGAGTTGAAATCCGAGAGAGTGAGAGAGTTGAGAGAGAATACGGTAGAGAGAGAGAGTAGTGAGAGAGTGAGTTGGTGGAAATGAAAGGGTTTTTCCCTTTTTATTTCTATTTTGTCCCAATTGCACATTATACCCCTCAACTTCGTTTTTTCTTACTTAACTGATAATGATCAAAATAACTTAAATTGACATAACATTTCATTAATACAAATAATTGAGTCTTAATAATTGTAAATTACACATAATTGAAAATTGGGATGTTACAAGAACCAATGAAACATAAAACATAAGAAGTAATGAAGACTGTTTGTATTGCTGAATTCAATGATTACAATCACCTCTAATCTGTTTTGATTAGACGAAGAACACAGACTGTTCTTAGGGTTTTACAACCTTAGAGGCTTGAGAAAACTTAATCAACAAAGCAATTACAGACTCAAAATATGTAGAAAACTTCTATTCAATAGAAAACCTATTCTGTCTATTTATATTGCTTTTTGGACTTGTTTCCTTGAAGGACTATGACTTCTCTGATAGTAGATATGCTGGAATCTTCATGTAGATATCGTTTCCTGAAAATCAGCACTTTCTGTTTATGAAACTGTTGAGCAGCTTGAATCTCTTGACAGCATGAACTGAGCAGCTTGAGTTGTTTTGCTCTGGCAGCTTGAACTTTTACACTGGCAGCTCGAGTTTCTTCAACTAGCAGCATGAACTTTGTATTTACATGAAAAATCTACTAACAGTCTGAGAAGTCTAACTAACAGTTTGAACATACTTGAATTATTTCCCAACAATGGATGATTTGATCGATGCAGTCTTTCCGTCTCTGCAAGTCAATGGAAGGTCTTCGGATTATATCATATCTAGGGCGATATTATCCACAAAAAACAACAGTGTTGACGAGATCAATGATTTGCTGATCGACAGATTTTGTGGAGATGAGAAAAACTACTATAGTTTTGATGAAGCAGAAGACGACAAGAATAATCTCTACCCGATAGAATTCTTAAACTCTCTAAATGTTAGTGGTTTGCCTCCTCATTATCTTCGTCTCAAGATTGGATGTCCAGTAATACTCTTACGGAATATCGACCCATCAAATGGATTATGTAATGGCACGAGATTAATATGTAGATGTTTTCAGCAAAATGTTATCGATGCAGAAATAGCTGTTGGTCAACATGCAGGCAAAAGAGTATTCTTGCCGAGAATTCCTTTATGTCCATCCGAAGAAGATATGTTCCCGTTCAAATTGAGAAGAAAGCATTTTCCTATTCGACTTAGCTTTGCAATGACAATCAATAAAGCTCAGGGACAGACAATTCCGAATGTTGGCATTTATTTGCCTGAGTCGGTATTCTCCCATGGACAACTTTACGTGGCACTTTGTAGAGGTACATCACGTGGTACTACAAAGGTATTGGTGACCCCTGTCAAGAAATTCAATCGAGATGGAGTCTACACATCAAATGTGGTGTATCAAGAAGTCTTGCGTGATTATTAAGGTACAATCCTATAGTTCGCATTACCCATATGTTTCAATACTTTATCTTTGATAACTACCAACCTTTTATTATTTGCAGGATGTACAACAAACGGATCGTTCAAGTGAAACATTATCATATTTGGATATTTTGGATGCATAAAATGAAAAATGCTTGTAAATTTTTTATCACAAATATATTCGATCATTTTTTTGTCTGTAACCATATGGTTTTTATGATATTTGACTGACATTGAAACTTAAGGTATTTTTCTTTTACGTTGTTTAAATATATTATTCATCATCGTCATCTATTAAACGAATAAGTAATCGAAAAAAATATTTGTCGCCGCCGCCGCTTTGCGCGGGCATGTAGCTAGTACATATAAATGTAATTTATTAATAGGTTTCTAAGAGTATAGACACACATGCTCAACCAATGGTTTCAACACCACTGGGAAGAAATTCTAATGAAAAGGTAAAAACTATAACCTTTTACTTGATATATGATTCAATATTAAAAAACTCTTGATAAAACTATAAATATACAGGAGTATGCCAAGGCAAAGAGATTGAAAGTGGAAACTTTGATGTTCTTAAAGAGTAAATATAATATCATTTCAAAGAAGTCGTATCTTACTCAAGCAACATATAAGAATATTATGTCACGGAAGGATCCTACCAAATGGTTTGATGCCATTGTAGAGTCGGGGCTCTTTGGAAAGAATGGGTATGAATTCACTCTCTTGCCGGTTGACATATTGGATTTAATGACGGGGAGATGGGTCGATGTTACCATCATAATATGGCTCTTAAGGTAAGTTTTTTATTGCTTCTTGTATGTTCGTAAGCACATCTTTCTATTCCCTTTTATTAATTTATTATATATAATGTATGTTAGTAGGGCATTGGATGATATAATAGCGCGGCAACAACCTAAGAAAAATAAATGTGCTTTTTTTAACCCAGCTAGTGTTCAATCAACTGAGTGTAATGATAATCCAGATGGTGTCTAAAGTTACTTGCTTGAAACAATGAGAAATCAAAAAACAAAATCATTGTTTCTTGCACCGTTTTGGCAATGGTACTTTGATACTATTATCTTCATTGTTATATGATTTATATGTTCATCATATATAATAAACTATTCTTAAATCTTACCTTAGTGATCATTGGATATTATACATTATTGTCCCTCGATACAAATGGGGGTCCATTTTGGATTCCATGAAAGGCAACAAGACAGCGTCTACGTATCAACTTACATCACATATTGAGAGGTGAAACCTTATTAGTGGTTATTAATGTTACTAAATTGGTATTGCATTTACATTTGTTACCAAAACTATTAACCTCTTATTGGTTATATTTTTTGTAGGGCACTTGAATCTTATAAAGACGAACCGGGCAATATTGAGATGAGATGGACATTAGTCAATGTAAATCATATTAATCACTTTATCTTGTATGTGTGTGTGTGTGTGTGTGTGTGTGTGTGTATATATATATATATATATATATATATATATACTAAAATTGATTAGAGTCTAACATATCTATAAATTATAAATTTATGTTAAATTGTAGTGCAATCAACAAACGGCCGGTTGGGAGTGTGGTTATTACGTGATGCGTTGGATTCATGAATTCATGATTCATGGACAATATGATTTTCCCAAAACAGTAAGTCACTGATTTTTTCAAGTCTTGTCTTTATGGGTAAACCATATCATTTGTTCAAATCATTTATTAATAACTTTAACTTGTATATATAGCTTCCTTGGAAAAGCGTAAAGCCTTCTCGGTCGATTGAGTTGGACAATATTGTTGATGTTTGGCTTCAACACTTTTGGGTTGTCTATTTGCAAAGTTGATAAGGTATGTTTTCTTTTGTTTTAGCCAAAGGATGACGAAACAAATCATTGCAAAGTTAAAAACGTATATCCAAAGTTAAAGATTAGTTTGTTGTATAACATTCTTTAGTGACTACAAAACATGGATTCAATATATTATCATGTTGATGATATTAGTAATTATAAATACTTTTGGAACATACATGGTTTGCCATGTTAATGGAATTATAGAAGTTATAGTTAGTAGAATCCAATTTTATGGTACTTGTAGACTTTATTCTTTGGTGATGTTTCATTAAATCAAATTTTTTTGTGTAGTATGTGGATGCTTGGTTGGACCGTTGGATGAATTACAGTTTGCATGTATGCAACTAGAAGAAGGCACCATGGAGTAGAAATTAGTGGACGTGTTTCATGTTTAAGATTGTTTTAGCATGATTTGGGTTACAAACGATGTGTGGTTTTGCTAATTTTGTTTGTAATATTTACATTTTATTATGCTATGACGGTTCATTTTATGGTAGTTATGAAGCTGTTAGGCCGCAGTTTGTTTTAAATATTACAGCATCTCGGAATTCTGGAAATAGAACTGGAAATGGTACCTGCATTGTAATGTTTAAAAAAAAGTCTACTTTTAACCCCGGTTTTCTAATAATAAACCTGGGTTGAAAATGCAGGGTTAATCATTTTCCAGGTTTTTAAAATACTTATCTACCCCGGTTGAATGTTAAGGAACCGGGGTTAAAGACTTATCTACCCCGGTTATAAAACCGGGGTCTATGACGTATACCAACTACCTACCCCCCATTCTACCCCGGTTAAAGAACCGGGGTCTATTATTTATTTAACCAGGGTAAAAGGGTTATTTTGTAGTAGTGTCAATCCTTTTTCTTTACGTTTTTCATATCGAGATTCATATTTTCTAACTTTGGGAGCCATAATTCATAAAGCAAGAATATGATAAACGAAATGGCTATAAAAGTTACGTGACCTGATGAATATCCAGGCTCGCAAAGGATAATAACCAACTTTTAAACTTCTTGTATGTTAAAAAATAAAGCCAAAATAGTAATTATGTTGAAAAAGAAAAAAAAATTAGGTTCAAATCCAATAGTATAGTCTATATCCACGGAAATAACAAAGTCCAATATCAAATCAGTAACTAGTAAAAGACTAAAAGGGGATTATTGTAGACTAATTGATGGCAAAATTTACCTCTAGTCAGTCATTATGTCAGTCACCCAATCTGTCTTCGTCCATTGCTGTGAAACCCTAGCAATCCAACATTCCAACTTCAATTGGGTTTTGTATTGTTTGATGATTATTGCAATTTAGAGAAGTACTTGAAGAATATAATAGATTGCTTCGATGGAGAAGAATAAAAAAGACAAAGAGCGTTTCGATTTTTGATTTTTCTGTGGAATATGGATTACGACTTGCAGGTTTAAGATTTCTAATTACATACCTCTGGATGGAACATGAACGTTAAGATGATTGGACGAGGTTGAGATCGATTGCGGATTGGAATTCCACGGTTCCATTTAGTCGTTGCCGACTTGCCGCCATTAGCTGGTGTAGCAGTTGCCGATTGGAATTCTACGGTTCCATTCCAAGATCCCAATCAGTCATCGCCCATTGCTTAATCGACGCTAGCTTGACACCTGGATTTCCATGCCGTCGTTTGCCGTTTGCTTGTATCTAGGAAATAGGAACGTCATTTTGGCAGCCGTAAAAAGCGAAAAGGAATATGGAACTGCACCTGCATATGAATTCTAAGAGAGAATTGAGAAGTGGGCTTAATAGATGTGGGCCTTTAAATAATAGAGATATACATGTATAAGTCTGCTAAAAATATGGAGGCCCTGTATATTTGGGGGCCCTGTGCAGTGAACCAGGCTGCACAGGGTAATAGTCGGCCCAGATATATATATATATATATATATATATATATATATATATATATATATATATATATATATATATATATACACACACACACACACACACACACATATAGGGGTGAGTTCAATGGAGAACCTATATGCATCGAAAAATCTTGGAGAATCACAATGCATCGCAAGAAAATCGTAATGCATCACGCGGGAAGTCGATGCATCACGCGAGAATTTGATGCATCACATGGAAATAATGATGCATCACGCAGGATTTTGATGCATTTGTGGTGGTGCATGAAGGTTCTTCAATGTTATTCGATGCATGGAGGTTCAATGGAAAACCACAATGCACCTGAAAACTTGTGAAAACCGCACTGCACCACAACAAATGCATCAAATTCTCCGCGTGATACAACAAAATCCCGCGTGATGCATCAAATTTCCCGCGTGATGCATCAAAATCCCACATGATGCATCACCTTATTTACGATCATGTCACCGCGTTTTTCATGAAATGCTCTAAATCGGACGGTATGCGTAGGTTTCCATAGTTTTCAGGTGCATAGTGGTTTTCCAATGAACCAACCCATATATATATATATATATATATATATATATATATATATATATATATATATATATATGTATATATATGTATATATATGAAATTCTCCCTATTAATTCTTACATCATTTTCTCTATAACTAAAACGAAACACTTTCAAAGTACACATGCTAAATGTGCATTAAGAAGTACACAATCTAAATAAGAACAAAATTGAAACCTAAACACTCATTTCGTGTCATATTTTTTCTAATTTAAGTTCACATCATTAGCCATGTCATTGGCTACAGAAGCTTTGTAACTGATATATATATACATATATATATATATACATATATATATATATATACATATATATATACATATATATATATATATATATACATATATATATATATATGTGTATATATATATATATATATATGTATGTATATATATATATATGTATATATATATATATGTATATATATATATGTATATATATATCAGTTACAAAGCTTCTGTGGCCAATGACATGGCTAATGATGTGAACTTAAATTAGAAAAAATATGACACGAAATGAGTGTTTAGGTTTCAATTTTGTTCTTATTTAGATTGTGTACTTCTTAATGCACATTTAGCATGTGTACTTTGAAAGTGTTTCGTTTTAGTTATAGAGAAAATGATGTAAGAATTAATAGGGAGAATTTCATATATATATATATATATATATATATATATATATATATATATATATATATATATATATATATATATCTCCTAAATATCATACTGTAACATCCTGTTTTTCGAGTTATTACGTGGATTTATTCTAGTGGATGTTTCATTTATTATTATTGTGTGGGTCCAATAGAATCCCGAGTAGTGGATTATACGTGTCGGGATTGCGAATTACGTGTCACCGGATTATGATATTAGTGGATTAACAGTGTTTATGAGTTCGTGGATTTAAATGGGTTAAGTGGATAGCAATTGTGAAAATGTGATATCAGGTTCGGGTTATTGGGCCGGAACCCGCTAAAAGTGGATAAGATATATATGTGGCTTCTTTGAAACGTTTCTTTTCTTCCTTCCTTACCAAATATAGAAACACTGAGTGTGTGTGTGTGTGTGTGTGAATTTAACCATCCCCATCATCTCTTTTGTGGTTGTGGGCTTCAAAGGTAAGAAATGATAGATTTTTGCTTGTTGAAATTCGAGTTACATGTTGGTAAATTCGTGCGTTTAGCTTTCCTGTTTGCAAGTGTGGTTATATATGAGTTGGTAAGTGTATTGACGTTCGGAGTCGAGTTTGAGGGGTGTTTATACCGTGGGCGGCCATGGAACCGAAAGCAGAGCAGAGCTCAGCGCACCTGAGCGCGACCGCGATGCATCTGGGGGCGGTGGGGACAGAGCGCGATCGTGAAGATCAGCGCGGCCGCGATGGCGTGAGCGCGACCGCGATGGGGTGAGCGTGGGCGCGATCGTGGGTTTTGGTCCGGGTTGTTGTTTGAGGTCTTGGGCTGGGTCTATGGGCTTGGGGGTTGGTAGAGGGTTGCTTCTTGGGTCCATTTGATTGTTTTGGAATTAGAATCAGTTATGAGTTGGATGTAAGTTTGATATATGTGTTCGTGGGTCTGTGTTAACAGCTTGGGATCCGTGTATTTTCAGGGACGAGCCAACAGCGAGCTGAGCCGAATCAAAGATTTTGGGATTAGTGGATTGACCAGGTGAGTACCCGAGTCTTTTCCAAACAAGCGCTCCATTTTCTGAGTTGTATTGTGTTATCTGCGTATATTGTGTTTTCTGGATATATTGTCAGATACTGTGTATGAGACAGGGACGCAACCTGCATGTATGATTCTATTTTTACATATGTGTTATATGTGCATGAGATGAGATCCAGTCCCGGGGTCCGTGACGAGTTCCATACGAACGGTGATTCGCAATGGGTGATCGCGCGGGTTGACTACCCTGACAGTCTATACAGTGTGTATACACAGCATGGCCTGTAGCCGGTTCGCGCCCGTGCTACAGGGTTTTAGCTAACCACCGGTGCGCACGGTTGTTAGCCGGGGATGGGTCTCCACAGTGATTGTGTGTGCAGGGCTGAGGATCTCGTGTTGTGTGTTCATTCCTGAGTTGCATTGTTGGTTGCCAGGGACAGGGATAGAGATTCCTATGCGTGTATGTGCTATGTGCATTTGTGTGCTATGTGTTTATGCTGCAGAGTCTAACTCTCGCGTACTCACGAGGCTTCCGAGCTTACGTATTCGAGTCTACCATGTTCAGGGAATCAGAGAAGGAATCGACAGCTGGGTTTGCTGGTTAGGGACTTGCTGTTATTGAAGACTATTGTATCTGCTGTTACTAGTGACTATGTTAGTGCTGATTGGGAATGTACCTTTTGAGATGACGTAAATCAGTTGATTATGCGTTAAAGATGTTTGTGTGAAAGTTTTAATTAGCAGTGATCTATATTATCTTCTGATACATGTGTTATAGAGTTATTGCGATGTTGCCACTTATGATATTGTGTTGACGTGGCATTTCTGTGATCGGGAGGGGTGTTACATGATGGTATCAGAGCTTGTGGTTTTATGTCTGAGTATCATTAGTGGATGCTTAACTTAAACCTTGTTCAGATCCTCGGGGGGATCCTTCTTGAGATTCATTTAGTGGAATTAACTAACCTAGCTTATTGTATAACGCTGGGTAGGTTGTCTGTTATTCTTAATAGCTTCAGTTTGTGCAGATCGATATGGCAGATCAGGGCGAGGGATCCGGCGGGCAACGAGTTCGTCCGTAAGTCCGATCTTCTGGAGACTTTGATGGAGTTCTACCGTCAGCAGCGGGAGCAAGGTCAGGGTGTAGGACCGATCGTTCAGCCTACGGGGACACAGTCTGGGACTGGTGCTTCTTCGTCTACGCATAGGGGTGGGTCCTTCAAGGATTTTATGACAGGAGCCCCACTTTCAGGGGCAGTTGTAACAACCTACCTTTTAACCCAACTTTAATTTTTGATTTTGAGTTAATAATGTAATTTAATTACATTATTTGTATTGTAAATTAATTAAGTAATGGTAATTATTTAATTAAATTAATATACGTTATAAATTTGGATGATCAAATTTAAAAGTAATGTAAAGAAAACAAATGTAGAGGGACCAAAAGTGACAAATTTCAAAAGTTAAGAAATAAAAGACCTAAACTCTTTCATTTTTCTCTTTAATCACCAATTATAGAAAAACTCACAAATTCTCTCCTTCTCTCTCTACATACGGCTTCTTCAACATTTCATCAAAAATCCATAAATGTTGCAATAAATTGAAGATTTAATCCAAGAGAAAGTTACAAACAACATCCAACATCAAGAATATACAAGATTTCAAGGTAATACTTATTTAAATTTCGAATTTTAAGGGTTTATGTTCGGTTTTGTGAAAACCGAAGTGATGATTTAAGATCTAGGAAAATTTATGTTTTATGTTTGTATAAATGGTTAGAAATCATGTATTGAAGCTTTTAGAAGTTACAGAAACAAAAATCGTAGGTTAAATCGTCCAAAATGAGTAAAAATATGAGTTTTCGTACAGTTTTGTGTTCTTGAGAAAAGTCTTGATTTTGGATGATTTAATGCGTTTAAGGTAGGGAAAATAGTGTATAAACACCCCAATAATGATAATATAACCTTAAATTTAATTGCATGTTGATAAAAATGTGTTTTGTGAAATTTTTGGTGAAAACCTGTATTGTGTCGGAACTGGAACATTAAGAAGAAATCTGGAAAATTCCTAAGTGTGGGATCCGAATTCGGATGAGGCACCATTTCCGATCCCATCTCGGATACCATTTCAGATCCAAACTCGGATGAGAGATGATCCGAACTCGGACATCCAAGTTCCGATGGACCAGTTCGGACGACCCAATCCGGATGCCCAGTTCGGATGGTCCGAATCCGGATGTCCTATTTCAGATGTTTTAAAATAACAAATAAATGATATTTTACAATTATAAGACCCATGATTATAATAATTAGAGAACATTTAAATAAAGCATCATGATATATATATATATATATATATATATATATATATATATATATATATATATATATATTTATATATATATATATATATATCTTTGAGACTTCAAATGAACAAAGAAAGTGTACAATGATTGATTGAGTTTATCAGTTATCAGAATCAGATCAAATAAAGATTTAAAAGCTAATGTTCTTGCTATGATAAAATTCTGGACAGGTTCAGATAAATTCTGAACAAAGAATTTAAGTTTAAAGTTATTGAAAGTGGGTCAAAGAATTGTAAAGCAAAGTCAGAGTCCAGAAAGACAAAGATTAAAAAATTAAATCCTAAGATAACTCGGGTGGTGGAGAAATCTGCTTGATAAGATAATAGTTCAGACCAAATAAAGAACCAGTGAGTTATAGATATTCAGTTTTACATGCTAGATTCCGGTTGAGACATATTGTTGATGATAGTTTATCTTGGCATTCATTTATGTTCAGCTGGATTGTTACCTGTGCTCATCATGGTTCG
This sequence comes from Centrapalus pauciflorus, assembly GCA_020465985.1. NCBI lineage: Eukaryota > Viridiplantae > Streptophyta > Magnoliopsida > Asterales > Asteraceae > Centrapalus > Centrapalus pauciflorus. Next base: position 37,152 of record JAANYP010004958.1, on the reverse strand, counting down.
GTGATGCCCTGTGGATCATGATGGCTATTTGACTTATCATTTTGCATACATTGTACTTACAGTTCAATTCAGATATTGTTACAAGTTGATATTGCTATCATGACCTTGATTATTTATGCTTCCATCATTGCTCGCATCTTTGATGTATTGATTCAGCTTAGCATGATTAGCTTTGTTGGTCTATTGTTCTAGATCCTGCTATGTCACCAGTTCTATTGAACTTGGTAATGATTATTCTATGCTCCCCCCACGATGATTGCTGGTAGCTATCCTAGTATACGTGGGTAGCTTCCACTAAAAGTGTGAGTGTGGCCTGGACATCATCCAACTCTATGCCTACTATGTCTCAATCATGAGTGGCTGTAGCGGCAGTCAAGACATATCATGCTAGACCCCATGATCCGCTTGTTGAAATGCATGTAATCTGATAATCTATATTATCACTAAGCATTGCTTATATTTGTTGGTTAACCTTTCTACAGGAAAAGATAAGGGAAGTTTTCATAGACTGCTGAAGTTTTCATAGACCAATTCTTGGTTAACCTAGTTCTTAGGTATTTCAAGATCTGCTGAAGTTTTCATAGACCAATACTCAAACGATCTATTTGGTACAGATTGGCAGATGATACTTGTGGTGGTTTGGGTAGATTTGCTTTGATTGTATGATGATATGTATTACACTAGTCTTGTACCCTTAATAAGTTTAATTTGAAAACTGTAATCCGTACCTAAACGTTTGTACTGTAATTTGAAATTCCGCACTTAATTACTCTATCTTAGTTATGATTGATATCGTCTTGCAAATTGTGGGACCTAGACTCTGAGGACTGCCCCGTAAGGAGAGGTCTTCACAGCAGTGGTGAGCCCGGAGTTGCTATGGCCTGGGAGAGGAAGACAGAGGTTGCGTTTCGGGTTGCGCATGTGGATCCGAGGGATATGGTGGGGTATGCGACCTTATTTGCTGAGTGGAGGGGCATCCCAGTGGTGGAAATCTATTGAGTCAGCAATGACATCTTCTGCAGCCTATGCGATGACGTGGGATCCGTTCAGGGCTGTGTTCGAGTTGTAGTATATCCCCAGGGAAGAGAGGCGAGAATTGGAGCGGCGATTCCTCCATTTGCAGTAGGGTGAGATGACGGTATAGCAGTATGTGGATCGGTTCAACGAGTATTCGCAGTTTGCCACCCAACATATTGACATGGAGCAGAGGAAGGCCGATATGTTCATTGATGGACTGCGAGCAGATATCAGACAGTTTGTTGGACTGCACGAGACTCCTACTTTTGCCAGAGCACTAGAGATGGCCCGCAAAAGGAAGCGGGAGATAGCCAAACAGAGGGAGCAGTCGTCTTCCCAGCGCCGACATGCGAGGACTCCTGAGCGGTCTTCTAGTGACTGGAGGCATTCCAGAGATACGTCTAGGGAGCGGCGTTCAGATCAGGGGCGACATTCAAGTCAGAATTCGAGGTACGTATTTCAGGCGACTACCGATGAAGCACGTGATGCTACTGATATGGTTTCAGGTACGTAATTTTGAACTTGCCTTGAGTGTGTGTGTTGGTTGTGGGGTGGGCAGTTAGTACGTGTTTGTGATATTGTGTGTGTTCTGTTGTGTGCAACTACTTGATTATGTTCATGAGTGTGAGATATAGTGATAGGGATGGGACTATCGTGGCAGGGAATTGTGTTATGTTAAGTGGATTGATCCTTCTGATAGTGGATTATCATATTGGGAGTGAATTTGATTCTTTTCTGTGTTTATCCGTGTCGAGAATCTTGTGTGTTGTAATTCGACGGAGACGTCTTTGTGTGCTGTTGTAAGTGGACTTGAATATCTGCTGTGTTAGTAGATGAACCATATAGAGCTATGTGAGGATGTGATGAGAAAATAAAGACTGATGATCTGAGATTATAGGTGAACCAAGTGGCTTACGAGAAAACGCCATAAGAAGGCTCGGCGAGTAGTGGATCTAACTAACTTAGAGTGGACTCTAATATGTGATTCCAGAATGACGTGTGCTAGTAATAATGAGACATTCAGAGTTCAAATGTGAATTCAATGGAGTTGTTGCCAATCATATTGAGACCTATGAGTTGATATTTCGGGGATTTAACGTGGAGACATGTAATTGTGAATGGTTCGAAATAGATTCCGGGGGCAGAATCTCTTTAAGAGGGGAGGATTTGTAACATATTGTTTTTCAAGTTATTACATGGATTTATTCTTGTGGATGTTTAATTTATTATTATTGCGTGAGTCCAATGGAATCCTGAGTAGTGGATTATACGTGTCGGGATTGCGACTTACGTGTCACCGGGTTATGAAATTGTGTTTATGAGTTCATGGATTTAAATGGGTTAAGTGGATATCAATTGTGAAAATGTGATATCGGGTTCGGGTTATTGGGCCGGAACACGCTAAAAGTGGAGAAATATATATACGTGGCTTCTTTGAAACGTTTCTTTTCTTCCTTCCTTATCAAATATAGAAATAGTGAGTGTGTGTGTGTGTGTGTGTGTGTGTGTGTGTGAGGTATCTGGAACAATAAGGATTCATCAAGAATTGAGCATGGTTGCTGAATTTAACTATCCCCATCATCTCTTTTGTGGTTGTGGGCTTCAAAGGTAAGATATTATAGATTTTTGCTTGCTGAAATCCGAGTTACATGTTGGTAAATTCGTGGGTTTAAGTGTGGTTACATATGAGTTGGTATGTGTATTGACGTTTGGAGTCGAGTTTGAGGGGTGTTTATACCCTGGGCGGCCATGGAAGCGAGAGCAGAGCAGAGCTCAGCGCACCAGAGCGCGGTCGCGACCCCTAGAGCGATGCGTCTAGGGGCGGTGGGGACGGAGCGCGATTGTGATGATCAGCGCGGCCGGGACGGTGTGAGCACGACCGCGACAATGATGAGGGAACATGGGTCGTGATGGGGTGAGCGTGGGCGCGATCGTGGGTTTTGGGCCGGGTTGTTGTTTGTGGTCCTGGGCTGGGTTCTTATGGGCTTGGGGGTTGGTTGGGGGTTGCTTTTTGGGTCCGTTTAGGTTGTTTTGGAATTAGATTAAGTTATGATATGGTTGTAAGTTCGTTATATGTGTTCATGGGTCTGTGTTAACAGTTTGGGATCCGTGTGTTTTTTCAGGGACGAGCCAACAGCAAGCTAAGCCGAGTCAAAGATTTCGGGATTAGTGGATTGACCAGGTGAGTACCCGAGTCTTTTCCAAACGAGCTCTTCATTTTCTAAGTTGCATTGTGTTTTCTGCATATATTGTGAGATACTGTGTATGAGACAGGGACGCGATTTGCAGGTATGATTCTATTTTTACATATGTGTTATAGGTGCATGAGATGAGATCCAGTCCCGGGGTCCGTGACGAGTTCCATACGGACGGTGATTCGCAATGGGTGATCGAGCGGGTTGACTACCCTGACAGTCTATACAGCGTGTATACACGGAAGGGCTTATAGTCGGTTCGCGCCCGTGCTACAGGGTTTTAGCTAACCACCGGTGCGCATGGTCGTTAGCCGGGGAAGGGTCTCCACAGTGATTGTGTGTGCAGGGCTGTGGATCTCGTGTTGTGTGTTCATACCTGAGTTGCATTGTTGATTGCCAGGGACAAGGATAGAGATTGCTATGTGTGTATGTGCTATGTGCATTTGTGTGCTATGTGTTTATGCTGCAGAGTCTACCCCTCGCGTACTCACGAGCTTCCGAGCTTACGTATTCGAGTCTACCAGTGTTCAGGGAATCAGAGAAGGCAACGATAGCTGGGTTATCTGGTTAGGGACTTGCTGTTATTGAAGACTATTGTATCTGCTGTTACTAGTGACTATGTTAGTGCTGATTGTGAATGTACCTTTTGAGATGATGTAGCTCAGTTGATTATGTGTTAAAGATGTTTGTGTGAAAGTTTTAATTAAGAGTGATCTATATTATCTTCTGACACATGTGTTATAAAGTTATTGCGATGTTGCCACTTATGATATTGTGTTGACGTGACATTTTTGTGATCGGGAGGTGTGTTACATATAATATCATATATACCCAATTTTAATTATTGATATCATATACATTCCATTTAAAGATCGTTTATATCATATATAGTCAAATTCATTAATTTAATTATCTTCATAAAATTTAAAACTCATCTTTAATTTTGCTTGTTAATTAATGACCATTGTACCCTGACTTATTTATACCTTCAACTAAAATTCAAAATATTATATTTATCCAACTTAAATTAAAATATCATATCCATTTTAATAAGTTTATATAATTTATTTTTGTAAACTTTACTTGTAAAGTTCTTCATAGTAAAACAAATTAACATTAACAATAAAAAAATTGTATTATGTTTTTGCTCGTTTGTAATCAAATCGTATCGTCTTATTATATTTTCTTCTTTGTTTTTTTCACACAGTTTTCTATATACAATTAACTGATTACATATTATGTTCTTTCTTTTCTTTTTCTTTTCAAAATTTATAGTTATATTGCATTTTGTTTTTTTAGTTTATTTTATATTTTTTGTATTCTATATACATTGGTTTCTATTTTTCTTCAAGTTTTCTTTCGTTTTATCATTATTGTTTTTTAGTTTACTCTTTTTAAGTTTAATGTTTAATCTAGTATTTGAGTTATAACTTGTTATCCAATGTTATTGGTTTTGTATATTTTGTGTTAACGATAACATTATATATATATATATATATATATATATATATATATATATATATATATATATATATATATATATATATATATATATATATATATATATATATGTATCATGAGAACCTAACAACCATTTGTTGCCATTAGTTCAAGAAGATGTATGGCTGAAAATTATCAAATGACATTTTTGTAATTATTTAAAATTTTGATAGTGGGAAATCTTGAAAAGGTGTGCGAAAGATATTTTGGAAAGAAAAAAATATGTTATTTCTCTTTCTCCCTCTTCCTTTTTTCCATTTCCATTTTCTCTTTCTTTTATAGTAAAAAAATGTTTTTTACATAAAAATAAATTGCTAAACATATTCTATATAGATTGTTGAACGTAATCTATATACAACAATGAAAAGTAAATTGTTGTAGGTATTCTATATAGATTGTCATGTATTATATGAAGAGTATTGCGTATTCTATGTAGAAATACCCAAAAACATTCTTTTCACAAATTAACTGGTGAACGTATTCTATGTAGATTATCATGTGTTCTATATAGAGTATCATGAATTCTATGTAGAATATCGTGTGTTTTGTGTAGAGTATCGCGTAATCTATATAGAATATCACAAACGAACAGATGAGCTTAACATATGTAGAATATCAAGAATTCTATATAGAGTATCATGTGTTCTGCGTAGAGTAACGCGTAATCTATATACATTGAATAAACAACAAGATTGTGAACGTGTCGATTGTTGAATACAGTATCGCGTATTCTATATTCTATAGCGTAGAGTATCGCGTAATCTATATAGATTGTTAAACGTATTCTATATACACCAACGACAAATAAATTGCTAAACGTATTATATATAGATTATCATGTATTATATGTAGAGTATTGTTTATTCTATTTAAAAATACCCAAAAAAGCTGCTTTTAACAAATTAACTAGTGAAAGTATTTATGTAGATTATCATGTATTATATGTAGATTGTCATATATTCTATAAAGAAATACATCAAAAATACATTTTAACAAATTAACAGGTGAACGCATTCTATGTATATTATCATGTATTCTATGTAGAGTATCATGAATTCTATGTAGAGTATTGTGTGTGTTGTGTATAGTATCACGTAATCTATATAGAATATCACAAACGAACAGATGAACATAATATGTGTAGAATATCAAGAATTCGATATAGCGTATCGTGTCATCTGCGTAGAGTATCGCGTAATCTATATGAAATATCATAGACGAACTTAAATATCATAGACGAACTTAAATAGAAAAAAGAAGACATTTTATTAAACACTTGGTATGCAACTTATACAAAATATACAAAAAATACAGTTTAAAAAATAATAATAATAAAATCTTGTGGATCATATACAAAAAACTTTTTAACAAAAAATGCATATCCAAGTATAACATCCCAGATCTAAATAATTTCCATAGATTATTTATTCTATATAGATACAACAATAACAAATTAACTAGCACAACAATAACAATATTCTACATAGATACAACTAGCCACAATTAATTCTATATAGAATTGTAATTCCCATATAGAAGCATACATTCAACATTTAACATATAATCATCACTATTATCAAGAACATGAAGAACATATTATGAACAATAAGAACTTTCAAAGGATTAGAATAACCTCAATACTTGCAATTCAACGTACGTAGAAAGCTGCTGAAAAGATTACATAGAAAACCCTAAAATCAACTTTATGTAAACAAAAACATGGATTCAAATACTATCCAAAACCCATGGGTTGACCTTTTAGGTCTTTTAACCCATTTACATCAAACTTTGAATCACTACACTTTAGCCACAAAACTAAGTTTCATTTATTACAAATTGAACCCTGAAACTATCACTACTATGAAGCTAACATTCTCCCCATTCGTGATTAGCTTTCAGATTGTGGCTTCAAGTTCGTCACCAGCTTCCTCTGATCGAAGTATCTATCAAGGCGTTTGATTGTCATTCTGTACTCTAACTTATCTCAGACATCTTGTTGAAAGTCTGTGACAAGTTTTACTTCTTTAATTTCCCATTACCTTGTGCCTAGCTTGAGTGATCCTTTCAGATTCTCGATCCTTATCATCAACATCTTACGGACCATGTACAGAGTGCCATCGCAATAGTTCTCGAGCTCGTCTCTCCTCATGAATGATTTCTTACATTGAGTGTTTAAATAGACCAAACTGACCGTTGGAGAAACAATTACGTTCGAGACAGGAAGTCGTTCAAGGCCCGGAGTGTCTTGATTTGGAGCAAGCAGATTTACTTTTCCTTGTCTCGTTTCTAGCGCCATTTGGAAGTCAAATATTAGAGATAACGTGAGATTTCGGCAAAGAAACTTGATAACGCTACTTTGTGCATTCTGATGAATTTGATCCCTGCTTTTGTTATGCAACAGATGCAAATATAAGAATTCAAGATCCTGCGAAAACAAGTTAGGAAAGTCTGCTTCTGTATATTCAGATAAAGTTCTATCTTCTCGTACCACTTCAAAGATTGGATAGAAGATACTCAGGAACTTGTCGAACTTGATCTTAATAACTTTCACGATTGGCGACCTGCTCCTTACTGATTCCTTACTTTTTCTCAAGGATCCAACCATGGAAACATAAACGGATCTATCTCTTTGTTCCATGCCTTCTATAGACCAGATAAGATCGGCTCTGACTGTCTTTCACTCCCACACAAACATCTTTCTATATTTTTCTTCCATGTATGGACTCCTGACCCTCTGCTTAACCCAGTTTAGAGCTTGGGCAGTTAGCCTTTCAGTGTGTCGTTCCTCTCATTTTTTAGAAGAACTAGAACCTCCAGGCATCCCTTCTTGCAGCCTAGTGATCTCTTTAAGTACATTGGGAGTAGCATAGGATGGAGTTGGGATGTCTGAGCACTCTTGATATATTGGATATCTTTGGAAGGATTCAGCATGCTCGAAGAACTGATCGGGGTTCATTGGGATCTTTATTTGACTGGTGGAGCCTTGATGAACTGATTGAGCTAGAGCTGGAGATAGAATGGAGATGGAACTTGAATTGAAGATGGTGAAGGTGATACCGGATCATTAGAAACTTCCATATGGAAAAATATAGGCTTACCATGTTCTATAAATAGCACCTAACATATGAGCCTACTTTGCTAAGAGAAGAGAGAGAAGGAAAAGACAGCCGGCAGAAAGCAATCCTTCCAACCGCGGAGTCAGCAAGAGCAGCCAGACGGACTACTATAGTGAGTCTAGTGACTACTAGAGTAGAGTTAAGTCAAAGGTATGGTATAGCAGCCTTTCCGAGCGAGCCTCTGGGATCTCCTGTAAGTCAAGTCGTCCAGTGCTTCTGCTGAGAGAAAGAGAGTCTATTGAATGGCCTATCAGCTGTTAACTGACTGGTCGTAGGTTAAAATCCTACTTGGGGAGAATTTAGAGTTCTCTCTTTTCTGACAAATGCAAGCATTGATCTTGAATGGTGCAATTATCATATCTCTTAGGAGGCACTACCTCCAGACCTCAACACCTTCTTCACCGGCATACTCTATGCGCAGGGATTCCTTCAATTGATCATCCTTGCTTCTTGTTCCTCTTCATCGGAGTCTATGATGATTACTTCTGTTGGATCGAACATCCTTAGAATAACAGCAGTAAAGATCTCTTCTTCGTATTCAAATATAGGGAAGTCCTTAGGGTCTTCCCTGATAGCGAGAGCTAGCTAAACTCCTGAGTCTGTTTCCTCAAGAAACTCAGATGGAAGCTCGGCTTTCGATTCATGTGGTGCAGAGTGGCGAGAAGGAGCTGATGGTGTTAGACTTGATAGAGTGGATTCCTCAAATATCATCGGGGCTTTACCAGCTGCCTTTTCTCTTTTCTATCCCTCATGCTGATCAGGATCATCCTGATCATCATGCTTTTACTTTGTGCCTTGGGCAACAACATGGCAGGATTCGGCTATTACTTTTAGTCGCTCGCCCATTTGATGAACCAAAGGATGTTGTTGACTTGATGACCCGGAAGCTTCATTGTTTAGTATTTCAAGGATCAAGGCATTAGTTGATAATGGATTTGATGATGCTTTGAGTAGAGAATGGAAAGTGCGCTTTGCATCATCAAGGGATGGAACAGTAGGGATAGCTGGTTGTTGAGTCATAAAGGTGTACATGTCACTCAGTTGTTGTGACTTGAAAGCCTTGAACTCAGTGAACTCAGTTATGGACACGGAGTCCTGTTGTAACCCGGTGCCACTTAGGCGTTCCGTTTGCATCACGGGAGACTCTGTAGAGGTCCCTTGATGGCCTATGTTCATAGCTGGCGATGATGAAGCCATGACATGACTTCCACTCATCATTGCCGGTGCACTTTTAGTGTGTACGGCTCCGAGTGTTCCAGCAACGTCACTCAGGCGTTGCGTGTGAAGCGACTCGAGTGTCCTAGCCAAAGATTTATCAATGTCAATTGGCTCTAGACTCGATTGTGCACGAAAAGAAGTCGGTGAAAAGGGATCTTATCTACCTTGTTCAATATCTACGAATTCAAAATGAGTCGCATATAGTTTATGTGCTTGGTACTCGTGTGAAGTTGAAACATCGGCTTGTTAGGAAGTCGGTGAGTGGTTGGGTGGGGTTTGTGCATGTGTCACTGGGCTAGTGATGGCTTCTTCAATACCGGCGCCCAACGCATGGGCGCCCGTAGCAAATGTGGCTGCCCGGATTATAGGACGCTGGACGCTCTCAGCTATTATCCTAACTCCCCCTCGACTCTTGATGATCTCGCGCAAGGTTGCGAGAGAGCGAGTTGGAATCGGAGCGGGGGTAGTGACATCATCATCGTCATCTACATCTTCATAATGAAGAGACGGAGGAGAGGGAATTCTTAGCGGAGAAAGTTGGACTGTGTGCGTCTTCTCACTCTCTCGATCTCCTTCCTCGGCAATCTCATGCATTCTACCCTCAACACCCCTCTCAAAAATATTTTCCCGCTCAACTCCCCTTAAACCTAGTAGCTCAGGGTGAGCTACTTGGGCAGGCTCAGCCGGTGCTGGCTGGGCCATTGGAGCTTTTCTCTCTCTAAAATCCCTAATTGCCTAAGATTATTGATTGGCCTATGCCAGTAGCTCTTCTATTATCGGTCTGACGGGAATGTCAGGAGGAGTGATTGGATCATGAAAGTACTTGATTTGAAAATCTCGGACTCCCATTTCGTGATCTCGTCGTCTAATTTCTGGGATCTTGGTCATGCAGTGAGAGATGTTCATTTGCAAAAATCGTTGAGCTGGGATAAATTTTCTGGCTCGACGAGTCCCTTTGGCTTGGATCACTTCTATCAGCTCAGTCCACAGCGTCCAAGCATAGTTGTGGTGGCAATTATAAGCTATGCTGTGGAAAATGCGAAGGATTCTGAGACTAGCACGGTCAGTACCAGTGGCTTTGATGGTAAAGCAACGATCGAGGTTTGAGTCCATATAGTACCATGGGCCTAAAAGCTTCCTTCGGTAAAATTGAGATGCCTTTTCAAATTGACCATCGTAACCCAGTTGTTGAATCTCTCGACAGATTTGTTCCTCAGATAACTCTTCATCATATTCAAGACGGCCTGGGAAATCTTGGAATGGTATTTCAACTGAGTGGTCCTCAATGTCACCGGAAATATGTTCGTATTCTGGGTCAGGTTGGTGGTGAGGATATGCCGGAATTGTTGGAGATATACTTGGGGTGGTCGGGGTCGAGGACGGCTGGTTAGGGCATAGGATATACGGTGGCCCAATAGAACTTCTTCAACCACTCGGTTAGAGAGGCGAAGGTCAGGATCTTCTTCGGTTTTGTTTAGGAAGGCTGGGTCTAGTAGGAAGTTGTTGGGTCTTATTTCGAGCCACATTTACTTTGGAAAGATTTGCTCTAAGGCTCTGGGGGGTGTGTAACTGATATCGAGATTATATCCTCCTCTGATTGATGGTTTGGGTCAGAGTGTTAAGGGCTTGGGGGAGGTACATTCTCTCTGGAGTGGGAATGGGATGCCATTGTACCTGTCAAACAACTGAAAGTTAGATACATGTTTGCATAATATCATGACTTGTTCAGAGATGTTTCATGTGTTAGGTGTTAGATAGAATGAGTCTGATTTGTTAAAGGGCTTCTACATATTAATTCTTAGTAAGAGAATCCATCTGAAGAAATAAAGTCTACAGGACCAGTCCCAACTCAGATTAATACATGTGAAACAGCCTATAGACAAGACTTAAAACCTCTGAGTAAGTGAACTTTCAGGTGAGCTCAACACTGTGGGTTCCAGACTTACAAAAAATTTTTTGCCACAACTTGCGGATAAAGTGCAACCGAGAGTAGCAACTCTCGGATGAAACTTTGGTCGTGAGTGTGGTCAAAAGATGAAATATGAGAGCTGGAAACATACACATCTTGCGGATATAGTGTCATCCGAGAGTTGCAACTCTCAGATGAAACTGTGAGTGAGAGTTGTACTTAGAAAAATATTGGTGAGATCTCATTTGAAAGGACTTGCGGATGAAGTCTTAACCGCGTGTTGTAACTCGCGGACATGACTTTATATGCAAGTTTAAACATAGAAAAATTTATGTTGAGTCCACATTTAGAATGACTTGCAGATGTAGTGTCAGCCGCGAGTTGGAACTCGCGGACAAGCCTTCACACGCAACTTTGACATAGAAACGTTTTGTGGACCATTGAAGTGATAGTTATGCACGAGAGTTGCAACTCTTGTGTATAACTGTGCAACCCAGATACTTAGAAAAATTTAAGCCCCTTTTCAAAAACCTTTGTTACCCGAGAGTTGCAACTCTCGGGTAAAGGTTGTAACACTTAGCCAAAAATTTCTTTTCAATGCAACCACAAACAACTTATTTATTTAACATTTTGGATCAAAAAGAGGTTTATGGAAAACCTTTCAGTTGCTTAGGTACGAAGCAAAACCATTTTTCAGACTCTTATACCCCATTTCAGAACCGATTTAGTGCACGGTTTTGAAAAATAAATGTATACTGATGTATAAAATGTAAATGATACTCACTTTTAATCAAGAAATTGCTTTATATACTTCAATATTGCAGATTTGAGATGAAACAATGGAAAGGTTTTGGAACTTTGTTCTTGAGGATGAAAAATGAGAGGATGAAGACGATGAAAGAGAGAGGGGCGGGGGGGGGGGGGGGGGCTTTTTATACCCTAACCAGTTCCCACCAACCCGAAAAGGGGGAACCTGACCCGACCTTTACACCCATTCCGTGAAAAACAGACTAAAATGAAATAAGAGAAAAATAAAATAAAATTTAAAGAAAACTGAATAAATAAAATAAAATAAAGGAAATTTTTTTTTTTTTTTTGGTTTTATACTTAAAAAAATAAAACTAAAATAAAATCTTTCTGGCTTTTTGGTTTTATATAAAAATAAACACACTAAGCAAAATACGAAATAGCTTAATTAAGATTAAAAACACCCCAAAGATAAAATAAATTAAATTCTCCCCCTCCGAGTGTGCATGATAAGACACTTAAAACACTCGGATAGTTACCTCGATGTGTCCCGATTAGGCATGATACAGGAGAAAATTAACACAAAGACTAGAATATATAAATAAACACAAAACATAAGTTAGTAGCAAATGTAACATTAACAAAAAGAAAATCTGTCTTTTGATAAGGCAGATAAACTTTGCAGAAATCTTGCATTTTAAATTTAATTATGTTGATAAATTCAGCATACCTAACTTGTTCACTAGAAAATTAAAGTGTTTTTCATCCAAAGGTTTTGTGAACAAGTCAGATTTCTCATTTTTTTGGTGTTTACGAAGTGTAATTCTACGGTACCTTCTTCATCATGTTCTTTTCTAAAATGGTACCGAATATCAATGTGTTTAGCACGAGAGTGTTCTACATGTTACCGGAAATGGCTATTGCCCTTATGGACTCGCAATAGATTGGAATGCGGCTTAGCCTAAAGCCATAGTCTCAGAGTTGAGTTCGCATCTAAAGCAGTTGTGAGCAGCAACATATTCGGCTTCAACAATGGACAGAGAAACACTATATTGTTTCCTCGATGCCCTACTTACCAGTTTATCTCTGAGGAACTGGATGTGACCCGACGTGCTCTTTCTGTCATGTTTGCAACCTGCCTGATCTGCATCTGAGTAGGCAGTTAGTTCGAAACTTGTTCCTTTCGGATACTATAGACCAAGGTCAGACGTGCCTTTTAGATATCGAAAAATTCGTTTAACGGCAGCCAAGTGTGACTCTTTAGGATCAGCTTGAAAATGAGCACACAAACATGTAGCAAACATGATATCCGGTCTACTAGCAGTTAAATATAGTAAGGAACCAATCATTCCTCGATAAGTCGTGATGTCTGTGGATTTGCCCATTGGATCAGCATCAGGCTTTGAGGAAATCGACATGGGAGTTTTCATAGACGTACAGTTTTCCATCTTAAATCTCTTTAGAAGATCGTGGATGTACTTTGACTGGTTTATGAGAATCCCCTTAAGAGGTTTGACTCGTAATCCGAGGAAAAAATTCATTTCCCCCATCATACTCTTCTCGGACGTTGATTCCATTAGTTTTAAAAATTCTTCACAAAGTGAAGGTTTTGTGGAACCGAGTATGATGTCATTTACGTAAATTTGAACGAGTAAGATGTCATTACCTTTATGCCGTACGAGTAAGGTTGTATCAAATGTACCTTTTGAGAAACCAGAATCAAGGAGGAATTCTGTTAAGCTATCATACCATGCCCATGGTGCTTGTTTCAAACCATAAAGGGCTTTGTCGAGAGCATAAACATATTAAGGTCTAGAATCATCAACAAAACCTTCAGGTTGGTCCACATACACCTCATCTTTCAGAATTCCGTTGAGAAACGCCGTTTTTCACATCCATTTGATAGACCGTGAATTCTTTGTGTGCCGCGTACGCCAGGAAGATGCGAATTGCTTCAAGTCTGGCTACTGGAGCGAACGTTTCATCGTAGTCGATTCCTTCTTGTTGAGGATAACCTTTAGCCACGAGTCTGGCTTTGTTGCGGATGACAATCCCGTTCTCGTCTCTTTTATTTTTGAAAATCGATTTGGTGCTGATAATTGATCGATCCTTTGGTCGCGGAACTAACCTCCAGACGCGTAGACATTTGAAATGATGCAGTTCGTCGTGCATGGAGTTCACCTAGTCTAGATCTCGTAATGCTTCAACGATTATTGTAGGTTCGATCTTGCTCAGGAATGCAGCGAACATGCATTTTGCATTTGTTGCTCTTCTGGTTCGAACTGGAGCAGACTTATCCCCAATGATCTGAGATTCGGGGTGGGATAAAGTCCATTTTCGCAAAAGAGGTATGAGGTCGTCTGCGGATTGCGGTGAATCAGAAGGGTTTGAGTTGGTTTGAGGAGCATCGGCCGGTGTAGACGGAGAGGTTTCTGGAACTATGTAAGGATTCAGGTTAGGGACAGAAATACCAGTTGGAGTTTTAGGAGTTTTGGTGTGAGGTCAGTAGGTATAGGCTCAAATGTGTCAGAAGTGGTTAAGCTTTGACTGACTTCATTTATGTCTGCACCAGATATAGAAGATGAATTAGACTTAGGACTAGGATATAAGAATTCAAATAAAATATATAAGTTTAGATCATCTTGTCCGTTTGATGTGATAGGCGATGACGCAGATGTTGTCTGCAGTTGTTTTACGACACCGTTCTGTTGTGGAGTTCTGGCAGCGGAATACTGACGGGTTATACCAACGGATACCAAGAATGTTGATAATTCCTTGTTTTTGAACTCTGTGTCATTGTCCGTGCGAATGGCTTGGGCTTGAAGTTGGAGATTTACTTGAGTCAATTTCATAAACGAGATGAACAATTCAGACGTTTCATCCTTCGTGCATAGGAACTTCACCCAGGTGTATCTTGAGTAGTCATCAACCATCACCAATATGTACCTTTTGGCGTTGATGCTCTGAATGCGCATCGGTCCACACAAATCCATGTGGATAAGCTCCATGGGTTGTGTAGTGTTAGGAACTGGTTTTGGTTTGTGTGAGGGTTTCTTGATCTTGCTGATTTCGCAGGGTGCAGACAGATGATCTTTGTCAAACTTCAGATCAGGTAGACCTCTTACGAGATGATTTGATGCGAGCTTGGTTATGTTTTTGAAATTCAGATGAGAGAATCTCTTGTGCCATAACCAAGACTGTTGGGATGAGGCTTTAGATAGGAGACAGATCGTGTTGACTTTCACTTTGGATAGGTCGATGGTGTACAAATTTGATCGTCGAGTGCCGGCGAGAATTTCCTTACCCATTGGGGAGGGAATGCTACATCTTGTGGCTTTGAAGATACCTCAAGTCCTTTATCACAAAGTTGGCCAATACTAAAGAGATTGTGGCCAAGACCTTGGATATAAGAGACTTGAGTAATCTTTAGATTTTCCATTTCAAGATCCCTAAAGCCACGGATTTGAGCAACGCCGTTGTTGCCGAATTTCACCGAACCACCATCAGATGACATGAAGTTGGAAAGGAGATCTTTTCGACTAGTCATATGCCACGAGCATCCAGAGTCTAGAATCCACACACTGTTTTCCTGAAAGCAAAAGTCCGATCAGTGTGTTGATTGAAGAACGAGTTCTGAACTGAGTGCCCAGAAGAAATTGAAGATGAAGAGCAGGTTCTAATCCGAGGTGATTAGAAACCGTTTCTACAAGATAATTAAGTGACCTTTGGTAACCAAACTATATGAAATTTGGGTCCTGATGGATTAGCATTTACGGTTAGGTTCTTAAGATGGGAACCAACGTAGATCTTATACGATGTACACTTAAAGTCTATGTTTGCAGGAAGATTATTCTTAGGAATCCAGACAGACTTATAATTAATAGGTCTATGAGTTTCCTTTTACCTTTTGTTTAGGCTTACGATGACGTTTATGTTTGAAAACCGGAGCATAGTTTAGCAATGTAGGCACAGACAAACTTGTGGCGTTTTGGACAAATCAAACAACTGTTTAAACGAATATGTCTTAACATTGATATCATTCGTCACATCCCAATCATTCAAATCAGTACTAGAGTTTAAATCAACCACAGTTTTGTCTTTGATTACATCTGAAACTAAAGAATTTGAAATAATATTAACTGCTCCATGACTCTTGACTTTAGATGTCGTCTTTTGTGTTGTGCCCTTTGGTCTTACTCGACTGTCTGAAATGAAATGCACATTTCTGTTAGCGTTCGTAGATTTAGATTCAATAAACTTTTTGTGCGATTTCTGTTTCCGAGAATTCTGGTTGCCCTTATTACAAGAAACAATAGAATTTTCGGGAACAGTTTTGCAAGTTTTTCCAACGTGTTCCTAAATAGGTACGAGCATCGGGGCTTTGCCTTGCTTTATGTTTAAAAGATATTGCTTTTTCAGATTAAAGTTTGACTCGCTGGCTTGAGATAGATTTGTAACCTTAGAGTTGTGGATCACAGAAACTGGTTTTCTAAATGGTGTTGGGTAGAAACAATTTGAGATTCTAACTTATTAATTGTGGCTAGAAGTTGATCTCGTTCTCTATCAAATGACTTAACATCGAGTTTGAAATTCTGTTCCCAGACCGAGAACAGTCTTCGTGCATCATTAAACTCATTTTCTTTTCGTTAAAAATTGTTTCTGTGTGACTCAAACAACTCTTTGGTTTCTGTTAAGGCTAAATCAAGGGCATGGAATTTATCAAAAAGTTGTGAACTGTCAACTAGAGAAGAATTAAGTTGAGCATTTTCGGCTTCACGATCTGACATTTTCTTTGAAAAATCTATATGTTCTTGCTCAAAAGATCGTGATGTGGTTTCCAATATCTGTTCAGGATTAGAAGCCTGTTGTTCTAGAACAGTATATGGGATGTATTCACAAGGTTTTGGCAAGGTTGGATCCGGTGTAATCTCCTTTGGTTCAACAAATTCCTCTTCTCTAAAAGATTTATCTAATTTTCCTTGAAGAGAGTCATAATTTAACCATACATAGACAAACTTAATTTGTGGGATACCAGATCGTGCTCCTTTTTCTTCTTCTTCGGCTAACACTTCCGGCCATGTTTTTTTATAGGGCATCACAAATCCTCGACCCATGGTACCAACACGATATAATGGACTTTTCTGTTTGTTGATCATTCCTTCCATGACTCTAGGTTCGGTGAACCCTAAACCATCTTTAGATTTTAATTCTCTAGGTTTATGCATGTTTATGGTTTGATCAGTTTGCCTCGTTTATAAAATCTATCTTCCATGTCTTTGAGGTTTTCTCTTAATTTCGTTCTCTCAGCCAAGACAAACTCATATTTGTGAAAGCAGTCATATTTATCTACCTTAAGCATTTGATGATCGTATACTAGTTTACAAATTTTGGCAGACAAGACCTTTTTCTCATTATTAGTTTTAGACACTTCTTCCTGCAACTCTAAAATGTTTGATTTCAATTCAGACTATTCATTTTGAGCATTCCTAAGGCCAGTTTGAAAGACTTTTAACTTTTTGGCCTCTTTTCTTAACACATTTAATTCAGTCAGAAATCCTTGGGAGGAAAACTTACCTCAGGATCACTTGTGGAGGATTCCTTGGTTGTACTAGCGTCCAGAGCCATCAATGACACTTCGGATGCTTCATTCATATCCTCTACTAGTTGAGTATCGGCAATGAAACACATAGGATCTGCAACATCCTCTTCATAATTAGTGTCTTCTAACCAGTGTTCCTCTTCAGCAAATAGAGCATGACCAACATTCCTTTTCTTGGTGAGATTATACTTCGTCTTGTAATAGTTTTCATTCTACTTCTTTGGAAGCCGACATTCGCGCGCAAAGTGTCCCGATTTTCCACAGTTGAAGCATCTTTTCTCCTTGTCATCAAGCTTGCGTTCTTCTTCCTTTTCTCAGCTACCTCCCTCTTGTCATCATATTTCTTAGTTTTGGCTTCTCTTCGAAGTTTGTTGGACGTTTTATGAAACTTCTTACGAAATTCATTTGTGACCAATGCAATTTGTTTCTGAAGTTCAGTAGCCTCAAGATGAGTGTCAGCTTAATCATTGTCGGACTCAGAGGACTTCGAAAGAAGTTTAAGGAGTTTAGAGGCTTTTGATGACTTACGTTTCTTATCTATGAGAAGTGCAAGAGAATCAGATGTGATAGGTTCATCTACCTTTTTGGTTTCAGACTTACTAGAGACTTCTGATTGATAGATTACCAGACTATCAAACAGATCATGTATGTTGATGTCATTAATCTCTCGAATCAACCAAACGAATTGTTTCCATTCGGGTTTTAGCGAGTTTATGAATTTCCTATTCAGCTCTACTTGTGATTTGTTGACTCCATTCTTTCAGAGTTCGTTCATCAGCGTGCAATACCGATTATATGTAGTCTCCAGTAATTCACCATCTTTTACCAAAACATGTCGTTGTTATTGTGAGCATTTGCTTCAGGATATTTTGCGTTTCGATCATTTCCTTGCATTTGCCTCTCAATTTCATCCAACTCTCTCGTGCAGTCTTAAATCTATCTATACTAATGTATATTTCATCCAGAACAGGCTGGATGATGAAGGATCATGCAATTCGATCAGCCTTCTTTCTGTTTATTTGAGCATGAGTGAGAACTGCTTTATTTTTCGTAGACGTTTCGGGGTCAGCAGCGGGTGGAAGAGGTTGATCGAATGTTGCTGGACCGTTGTAGATCGAGTCCACAACGTCTTAAGCCAAGTCATGACGTTCTATGAAGTCGAGGAATCGTGATTTCCACAAAGTGTAGCGTCCCCGATACAAGGTTCGAGGCCTAACGTCTGATCCCATTGCTAGAGTATCGCGGTTCATGTTGAAAGCTTCTTTGGACCGAGGTTGGTAAGTGATAATTACTTAAAAATGAACACACTTAGACAAATGAGACTCAAGAATATTCTAAGTATAAAGTTATGTTAAACTTGCGGATCAAGTTATATCTGAGAGTTGTAACTCTCGGATGAAACTGTAACCTAAATAACTTAGAATTATTTTGAAGTATTTTGTGTGTGGCTTGTGATCCGAGAGTTGTAACTCTCGAATGAGTCTTCAATTACTTAGGTAATAAATAAGCAGTGATTATCAATCAGTGGAATCCGAGAGTTGTGACTCTCGGATAAAGCATGAATAATGTAAACACTTAGAAAAATTTCCACAGATGAAAACCTTTATAGTTATATCTGAGAGTTAGAACTCTCGGATGAAACTTTGATGAACAGTTCGAGACTTTTAAAGTTTAAACAAAAAATTAAACACAAATCTGAGTGATTTTAGAATCAAATATGCTTTCTTTTACGAATTTGTGATTGAACAGTATGATGTTCACCCGAATTGTCAAGACCATCCCTTACCGGGCAGTCCTGAATCACTAGGTCCCAAGGAGCAATACAGCATCAATCAAAACTAAGATAGATTAATGGAATTAAGTCATTACAGATATTAGGATTATCATACAATAAGATTAAAAGCAAAATTATTAAAGTTTAAAACTAAACTATAAAGGGCACAAGGACACTAATCTAGTACATAATAACAATACATAGCACTGATCTACCCAAACCACCACCATTATTGTCTTCAATCAATACCAATTGCAGATTCAGTAGTGGTCTAATGACTTCAAATTCGAGCGAGCATATCCTAAAGACTTGGGTCAGCTGGACCTTTTCCTTTGATTAAACCTGTAAAAAGATTCAACAACAACTGTAAGCGGTGCTTAGTGAGATTATAGATTTAACAGTTAACATTCCATGACAATTTTAAGCGGAGACTTGACTTTGACTTTTGACTTTAATCTCTGACTTTGACTTTAAGTGCGATTTTGACATGACTGCCGCTATCAGCCAGACATTGTGAGACATAGGACTTAAGATCAGATGAAGTTTAATCCCACGCACACGCTTTTAATTGTGGGGGCCAACCACATACTGGGCTAGCTACCACTACGACAACGTGGGCAAACATCGGAGTAGACTTAATCATAGACTGACATAGACTTACTCAGACTTGAATTGTGCGGAAGAATATGAAAGCATTGATATCAAGGCAAATGCCTGAAAGCATTCAAGTAATGAATCAAGATAGCAACAATAATATATCGGAGACTAATTCAGACTGTAAAGACAAGTGTGCATGATGATATATTAAAAGCTATTCTGATCCACAGGGCATCACCATACCAAGGTGTGCACAGGTCACATTCTAGCTAAGCATATAAGACTTTCAAATAAAGCTAGAACAACAATATGTCTCACAGGAACACAAGCATGTATACAGTTATATCTATAACTCACAGTTACTGGTTTTTATGACATGACTGTTGACTTTGACTTTCGCAAGTAGATTAAATCCACCACCTGAACTATCTCAGGATTTGACTTTAGCTTTACAGACTTTAGCTTTGACTTTACTGACTTTGGCTCCGACTTTACTGACTTTGGCTCTGACTTGCTTCTCTGACTTTGGCTTGGATTTATTGACTGAGCTTGACTTTAATTACTTTATCTTGACTTTTCTGGCTTGGCTTTACAGACTTTGACTTTATAACACAGTTCAGATTAGCTGAACCTGTTCAGTGTTTGGAAATCAATTTACATAGGCTCACTGACTTTACACGACATAATTGTGTATTTCTGTTGAATTCTCGGACTTTATGAAGCTTATGTATAGACTTAATTATTTATTGGCTTAACATATTATCTCAGACTTTGTTGTACCACAATTATGCTTATGACTTGACTTGGCACGATTTAAATGACTTTATGAACGTTCATTTTTTTCATGGACATGTGTGACCTTATTTTGGTCTTTCTTTGGCTTTCAATTGCACTTTTAAACTCACATGATTACATGAATTGACATTTTATGCTTAATCATCTTATATCAATTTACATAATTGATTTATGTCACATACAATGAAAATACATATATGGGCCTTGATTCTTGTTTATGTCATGTGTATGCAAATCAACTTACCTCAATATGTATTCAATCGAGTGTTCTCATCATGTAATATATTCATAACCATGGTACTTTATTGTATACATTATAAATTATGAACATCAATGTACTTTCATATGAATTATATAACTAAATTCATATATACATATGCTTAGTTATGTCTTTTATATTAAGATGACTTGGTTCCAAAATTATAAGCTAAGTGTTTATGAACTTTTAGTGATTTAATCGACTTAAAACACATATATTCATCAATTACATGTATTTGATTTCTATTATTTGATCACCTATATACACATGTTTACGTTCCCAATTTAGCTTAATATACATGTAGAATGTATGTATATTTATAATAATGAAAGGACTTTGGATGCTACTCACTGGACATACACACAGGTGTATATCCGAGAAACAAAACAAAGAAATAGAAAATAAAAGGAATGATGTTGTTTCTGTTTTTAGTTCACACTCACACACACACATACACATTTGATAAATAAAAATCAAAGAAAGATATATATATGGTAGCTGCCACTTTTCCTTTCTCTGCACACTTAACTTTTCTTTATATATATATATATATATATATATATATATATATATATATATATATATATATATATATATATATATATATATATATATATATATATATATATATATATATATATCACACTACATACATGATTCATGCAACAAACCGGGTGCCGAGACTGTTGTTTTTGCTTTTACCTTTAACATATATACTAAAAAGGAAATATAGTTTCTGTTTTTACATTATACATACTGCACACACAGTGCGCGCGCACACACACACACACACATATATATATATATATATATATATATATATATATATATGTATATATATATATATAGACACACACACGATTGAGGAACAAAATCATGAGAAAGGATTGTTGCAGCTTGGAGTGAGTTTCTGATATTGTCTTATTTATTCATATATTTATGCAACAATATCATTCTTTTTATGCGCTTAAACATATAAGTTTTGATGCTAAAAGTTCATTTTCTTGTCATTTTTTTATTTGCAGGTTTAATTGGGTACAAGACAAGAAAATAAGATGATTATGTGGGCTTAAAGTGAAAAAAAATATGAGAGCATGCAAGCAGGTCCAAAGAAAGTTCAAGATTTGAGTCTCTCCAAGTCCAGTACCCAACGGGCTCAAAATCCATATAATAATTTAGGGTTTTCGAGAGATTTAAATTTTTTTAATTTATTTTAAAAAGAGCCGCAGGAGAGAGGGGATGATATATTTTGGTTTCTATTTGTTTTGTGGTTTCGGAGGCGTGAAAGAGAGGAGAGAGGAGGCAGCAGATTGTTTTTGGGTTTTCTTTTTACTTTCTTTGGTGGTTGGCGACTCAGGGAAAAATAGCAAAAAAAAAACATATTCAAGATTTAGTTTTTTATTTTCTTTGTTTTCTACTTGACGGGCGGCGCAAGAAAGGAGGAAGGCAGCAGAAAGCATACATTCAAAAATTTAATTTATTTTTTTGTTTTCTGTTTCTTCTGTGGGGGCGACGCAAACAAGGATGAGAACACAAAATACTTGTGTTTACTTTTCTATTGAATTCTCTTGGTGGTATTTGGTGGCAGTAAGTATACAAGCAAAACATCAATAGTTCAATATTAGCAATTATGTTTTTGGTTTCTTTTCTAGCAATTATGTTTGATTTTCTTGTTATTTTATTATTGTTAGTTATTAATTTAATTATGGGCTAAGTTTATTGTATTTTTCATTGATGAACGAACCCAAGATTTAGGTTTAGTTTTTATTACTGATTGAGTTTTGTTTATGCCTATTCATGAATCTTGAATTATTTATCTTAATAATTATTGAGTAGTTTACTATTACATTGTGTCATGTTCTGAAATTATGACTTGCACGTGTAATTAGGTTTATCTTATCGTTTGCTTGTTCTGAAATTATGACGGTTGCATGCGGTTAACGATAATCAATTATTTTGAAATTATGATAGTTGAAACTGCTTCTCTAATAACCCAGATAAAAGTTTGAGTTCAATTCACCAATAACAAAAGTGAGCGTGTTCTGAATAGATTAGGTTATAATCGGATTAGTAGGGTTGATGGTCTATGTTAGCACGAAATTTCTTAAAAACTCTATCAATCAATTGCACTTTTAAACGAACCAAATCTAGGGGGAGTGATTCAATGATAAATACATTTTAGTTATTTGATTCTATTCTCCTAGTTAGTTATTTCATAGTTGTTTTACATTTTCGTTAGGTACTATTAATTGTCATTTTAGTTTGAGTAATTTTGTTTACTTTTCCGTGTCAACGGTATCCAAAAAATCTAAAAACAAAACCCCTTTTTTTCCTCGTTTGCATTTTGTCCACTTTATTTTTGTTAGAGTAATTTTAATTAATATAAATTGCATTTTTCGTTCCCTGTGGAGACGATCCTGGTCTTACCAGTTTATTGCTATACGATCGGGTACACTTGCCCGAGAGTTTATCGGTCGATTTGGTCAGATTAGAGTTTATAAATTTAAGATTGATATTTTTTGTATCAAGTTTTTGGCGCCGTTGCCGGGAAACGGTTTCCAATTTTACTACTTAGAATTCTTCTAGCATTTTCTTTTTATTCTTAATTTTAATTTTAAATTTTTTTTAGTTTAGTTTTTAGTTTTATTTTACTCATTAAGTTTATTTTATTTTCTTTAGGTTATTTAGTTTTCTTATATTTATTTTATTTTATTTTATTTAGTTAGTTCTATAATTCTACTTTTTCTTAGTTTAGTTAGTGCATGACCCGTAGATCATCGTCTCAACTCTTAGAACAGTTTCATGAGCCTGAACGAGAATTCCACCGTCGACTTCGTCAACGTCAACCACCAACAATCACGGAAGATCCTCACTTGGAGTCTGAATCTGAGGAGGAACCAATGGCTAATGAAGATGATACCCCGATGTGGACAGCCCGCGAGAGTGCACCACCAGCTCCACAGTCTGCTATCCGAGTCCCTGTTGCTGCTAATGAAGAAAGATTCGAAATCAAAGGGCAGTTCGTCAGGATGGCTCAGGAATTGAATTTTGATGGGAGGTTAAAGCATGACCCTAACCGACATATTCAGTCATTCCTCTCTATCTGTGATTTATTCAGAGCTAATTCTGATGCCGCGAGACTTAGAGTTTTCCCGTTCACCCTGATTGGGGAAGCTCAAGAGTGGTTAGAATCTTTAGAGCCAGCCTCTATCACGACCTGGGCAGACATGAATAACTTGTTCATTAACCAATTCTTCCCTCCGTCTAAGGAAGAAAGAATGATAGCTGAGATTTCAAACTTTTCCCAAAAAGTTGGGGAATCTTTTGTTGATTCATGGACACGATTCAAGAAGATGTTACGCGAATGTCCAAATCACGAGCTTAATAAGAGGAAGCAGGTCGAGACTTTCTACAGAGGTATGGATGAAGAGATTAAGGAGCGGATCGACTCAGCCTGTGGCGGTATCTTTCAATATAAGACTCCGAGGGAAGCCTTTAAGCTTTTAGAAGACATATCTTTAGTTAAGCAGGGATGGAGTGTTGAGAAGAAATCGGGCAGAAAGACGATAGCTGCAATAGAGGATGACGGGGGTAGTGATACTGTAGCATCGCTTGCTAACAGTCAAAAGTCATTGGAGCGTAAAGTTGATAAGCTGATCCAAAGTATTCACGCTATGCAGGTAGGGTGTCAGACTTGTGGAGGATCTCACCTGACGAAAGACTGCGAGGATCGGCCGATGATGCAGACATAAAGCGTTAACTTCATGAACCAGAGTCCGGGAAATAGCTACCAGGGGGTAATTCAAATTACCAGGGACACAAACGAGGAAATTTCCAAAGACAGAACCCACCGGGGGTTCTATTAGTTTAACCAGGGAAACACCAACCCGAATCCTCAGCCACCAGTACAGATCACTCAGCCAGCAGCTGGAACAAGCAGCAACATAGAAGATATATTAAAGAGTTTCATGCTGACTGTGCAACAGAATCAAGCTAATAACGAGCAAGTTCAAAGGAATCAGCAAGCATCGATCCAGAATATTGAGCGCGACTTAGGTAGATTAGCTGAGGTTGTATCAGGACGTCAAAGTGGGTCACTACCAAGCAATACCCAAAAGAACCCCAACGTGAATCAGAATCACAATGAGCATGTTAAGGCGATTACCACTCGCTCAGGTAAGGTAGTCGGAGTTATGGATACATCACATTCTGACAACTCTGTTATTGTGCAGGATTGGACTTCAGATGACGAGGATAACACGGAGAGACCTAGCCAAACGGAAACACCTACAGCTGATTCAGTGGAGAAGGAGACGCCACCACCAGTCGCTAAGCCATCAAAGCCAAAGCAAGCGCCTCACAGGGATTACCAGCCAAAAATTCCTTATCCTAATCGTCTACGGAAAGAGCGCTCGCAAGATCTAGTTGACTTATTGAAGCAAATTAGGATTAACGTGCCTCTTGTTGATGTCATTGCAGGTATGCCTAACTATGGGATGTTTTTGAAGGATCTAGTGTCGAATAGGAAGAAGTTGGAGGAAGCGACCACATTGCCACTCGGTGAGCAGTGTTCAGCCATTCTATAGACGAAGGACATGCCTCCTAAGCTTGGAGATCCAGGGAGTTTCATTATCCCTTGCTTTCTTGGTTCTAATACTGTATGTAATACATTAGCTGATCTAGGTGCTAGCATTAATCTCATGCCACTCACCTTATACTCTAAGTTAGACCTAGGTGAACTTAAGCAGACCAGGATGTGCCTTCAGCTTGCAGACCGTAGCTTTAAGTATCCTTTAGGCATAGCGGAAAATGTCCCAGTTAAGGTAGATAGGTTTGTCTTTCCTGCTGACTTTGTCTTCCTAGATATGAAAGAAGATAGCCAGATTCCACTCATTCTAGGACGACCATTCCTTAACACTGTTGACGCCATAGTTCACGTATCTAAGAGACAACTCAATCTAGGTATTGCTGATGACAGAGTCACATTCTCCATCGATAAGGCAATGACACACGCATACACGGCAGATGATTCATGTTTCTCTATTGATGTTATAGATGATTGTCTGGATTCTGAGCTGGATCCGCTTCTGACCTTGATGAGTAATGAGGCGTGCACGATTGATCCTGATGTGGTAATGCGAAATCTCGAAGATCTCCTATGCGCAGACGCCGTTGACGCCCAAGAGACCGAAGTAGATGTCGAGACACTCGCAGTTAACGAGAAGATCCGTATTAAGACATCTCTTGAAGAGCCACCTACTCTTAAGCTTAAACCTCTTCCCGATCATCTTGAGTATGCGTTCTTACAGGGAGAATATTCTCTCCCTGTCATCATTTCGTCTGATCTCTCCCCTGATGAGAAAGGCAGATTGATTCATCTTCTCAAAGCCTATAAGCGGACAATCGCCTAGAAGACTGCTGACATTCCAGGGATCATTCCTTCCTACTGCACACATAAGATTCTCATGGAGGACAACTATAAGTTATGTGTGCAGAGACAGAGGCGGCTGAACCCTAATACGACCGAAGTGGTCAAGAAGGAGGTCATCAAACTCCTCGATGCTGCGATTATATACCCTATTTCTGACAGCCCATGGGTCAGCCCTGTTCAGGTGGTTCCTAAAAAGGGAGGCACCACTGTTGTTCGAAACGAGAAAGACGAACTCGTCCCTACTCGCGTGGTCACTGGATGGAGGGTATGCATAGATTATCGGAAACTTAATGATGCTACCCGAAAGGACCACTTTCCTCTTCCCTTCATTGACCAGATGTTAGAGAGACTAGCAGGGAACGAGTTCTACTGCTTCCTTGATGGTTTCTCTGGCTACTTTCAGATTCCTAACGACCCAAAGGATCAGGAGAAGACCACCTTCACCTGTCCTTTCGGGACTTTTGCTTACAAGCGGATGCCTTTTGGTCTCTGCAACGCTCCTGCCACTTTCCAGCGTTGTATGACAACCATCTTCCATGACATGATCGAGGATTGCATGGAGGTTTTCATGGACGACTTTTCAGTATTCGGCAATTCCTTTGATTCATGTCTCTTGAACATTGAGCCTATCCTGACTAGATGCGAGGAGCCTCACCTTGTGTTGAATTGGGAAAAATGCCACTTTATGGTTCGAGAAGGCATAGTTCTTGGCCATAAAATCTCATGTGTGGGAATGGAGGTCGATAAATCAAAAGTTGACATAATTTCCAAACTCCCTCCACCCACGAATGTCAAAGCGGTTCGTAGCTTTTTGGGTCATGTCGGGTTCTATAGGCGCTTTATCAAAGATTTTTCAAAGATCGCCCGGCCTCTCACCCAACTTCTCGAGAAAGACGTGCCATTTGTATTCTCATCTGAGTGTATGAAGGCACATGATCTTCTAAAGCATCATCTAACACATGCGCCTATCATGATACTACCAGGTTGGTCCTCTCCATTCGAGCTCATGTGTGATGCTAGCGATTACGCGCTTGGAGCTGTCCTGGGCCAAAGAAAGAATAATCATTTTCAGCCTATCTACTATGCGAGTCGCACTCTGACTGCGGCCCAGGGACATTACACTACCACCGAAAAAGAGCTTTTAGCGGTAGTTTTTGCATTCGATAAGTTTCGTCAGTACTTGTTGCTCTCAAAGACCATAGTCTACACTGACCATTCTATCCTCAAATATCTATATGCCAAGCAAGATGCAAAGCCGAGACTAATTCGTTGGATTCTACTCTTACAGGAATTCGACATTAAGATCCGGGACAAAAAGGGGGCAGAAAACCTAGCTGCTGATCATCTTTCTCGACTCGAGAACCCAAATCTCGAGGAGCTTAATGAGCCCACCATCAAGGACACATTCCCTGATGAATTCTTACAGATGATCGAGTCCCGTGAGGACGATGACCCATGGTTTGCTAGCATAGCAAACTACCTTGCAACAGGTATCTTAGAAAAAGGGTTGACATACCAGCAGAAGCGAAAGCTTTTGAGTGATTCTAAGTTCTATCATTGGTATCCACCCAATCTCTTCCGTTTAGGTGCCGACTATGTTATGCGTTGTTGCGTGTCTGGTACTGATGCCAGACAAATTTTGAATGAATGTCACCAAGGACCGACCGGAGGACACTTTGGGCCAAACTACACTGTGAAAAAGGTCTTAGATTGTGGTTTCTATTGGCCCACTCTCTTCAAAGATGCTCATTCCATGGTCAAGACCTGTGATGCTTGTCAGCATGCAGGCAATATCTCGAAAAGGGATGAGATGCCCCAACAAGGAATTCAAATTTGCAAGATCTTTGATGTATGGGGCATCGACTTCATGGGTCCTTTCCCGACATCCCGTAACAACAAATACATACTCGTGGCTGTAGATTATCTTTCGAAATGGGCTGAGGCAAAATCCCTCCCAACCAATGATGCCCGAGTAGTTGTGAATTTCCTTAAAAGCCTATTCTCTCGATTCGGTTGTCCTAAGGCGTTGATTAGTGATAGCGGATCACATTTCTGTAATCAGCAGTTGGAGAAAGTCCTGAAACGCTATGGAGTGAATCACAGATTCTCAACGCCATATCACCCGCAAACGAGTGGACAAGTCGAGAACACGAATAGAGGACTTAAACGTATTCTCGAGCGCACTATTGGCTTCAACCCCAAATTGTGGTCCGTCAAGCTTGAAGATGCGTTGTTGGCATTCCGTACTGCCTACAAAACTCCTACCGGCACGACACCGTTACGAATGGTTTATGGCAAAGCATGCCATCTCCCTCTTGAAATCGAGCACAAGCCATTCTGGGCCTTGAAAAATTCAAATCTTGATTATCATGAGGCTGGAAAACACCGATTTCTCCAGTTGAACGAGTTAGACGAGTTGAGGCTCCAAGCCTATGATAACTCACGATTATATAAGGAGAGATCAAAGGTGTTGCATGATAGTCATCTGAAGACTGTCAAGGAGTTCAGACCAGGGGACAAAGTTCTATTCTTCAAATCTCGTCTGAAACTCACTCCGGGTAAGCTGAAATCGTGCTGGACTGGTCCTTATACAGTCATTAAAGCTTCCCAATCTGGTTTCGTTGATCTCCAGTCTGACAGTGGCTCTTTTCGCGTTAATGGTCATCGTTTGAAGTTATACAATGAGGCAAAAGGACCCGAACAAGAGGAGGTCATGGACACCTTCCCAAAATAATTAATTTTAGGGGCGAGTCGAGCTCAAGACTCGAAAATAAACAAGGCGCTCTCGGGAGGCAACCCGAATTTCTGTTTCTTTAAGTTTTATTTTAGTTATTTTTGTCTTACATTATCTTATTTTTATTTTATTCGTGTGTTTAGTCTAATGTGTGTTGCTTCCCTTTTTACAGGTTTTATGCTTTTCTTTGTCATGTGTGCTTTTTCAGTTATTAATGCTTGCTGCTGTGAGTTGACATCTACCGCCGCTGTCTCATGTTATTGCTGCTAGCCCCAAGAGAGTATTGTTCCTTTACTCTCCATGTTCTTTCCATATATCTGTGCTCTATCTGTGATTGCATTGGGGACAATGCAAAATTTTAAGTGTGGGAAGGGGGTTAACTACTTTAACCATTGTTTGTCCTATTAGTATATCATCGCTATGCGTTTTAATTTCTTTTATTTTAGCAAGTTCATACACTTCATTTGCATAGTGATGTTTAAATAAGTGAGAGTGTGTCCGTGAAAAGCGCTTGTCTTTAACATCATCGGTTAGCTTAGCTTTCATGTTGCAGTGTTTGTGGCTTTTTGCTGGTTTTTAACTATTTTCTTGATCACTATGAGCTCTAATGGCCTGGAAATTGCAAAAAGTCTTGCATGTTATGTTAATCCCTGGGATTATTGTCAGCGAGTCGGTATTCTGAGATACCATCTTAAATTACAAACAACTGAATTCTGACAAAAGAGGTTGAGATTGATTTTCTAAAAAAAAAAGAAAGAAAAAAAAGTGATTAAGTAACTAAATGTGGCCTTTGGTTCTCGAACGAGTAAACTTCGAGGGGTGTTCTAAACCTGATCACCTAAAACCATCTGGTTTAGGATCGGTCAAGTAGAAAGTTCGTTACATGGGATCAATCGAAAGTCATAGGTTTCTTGAATCCAAAAAACAAAAAAACAAAAAAAACAAAAAAAATAAAAATAAAAATATAGAGTTGAGAAATCATCAATAAGCCTTGAGTCAGAAAAGTTTGAAGGGAAAAGTTTAAAAAAGCATGCAAGGATGAGCGATTTTTAGGTCAGATGAGTTTAGTCAAGTGATTTTTGAATTCTGCTAGAGTCAGTGAAAAGTTAGAGAGGATCGGTACACAAGCTTGTGCATGAATTTAAGTTATCTTGTGTTTGTTGAAGTTATTTTTACAGGCATCCCTTTTTAACTGTTTGAGCTTCGTATGCGTCTGACTTGTGTATGCTTGTTTAATGTGTTTCTTTTGAGATGATTTGCTTGAGGACAAGCAAAGTTTAAGTGTGGAAAGTTTTGATATTGTCTTATTTATTCATATATTTATGCAACAATATCATTCTTTTTATGCGCTTAAACATATAAGTTTTGATGCTAAAAGTTCATTTTCTTGTCATTTTTTTATTTGCAGGTTTAATTGGGTACAAGACAAGAAAATAAGACGATTATGTGGGCTTAAAGTGAAAAAAAAATATGAGAGCATGCAAGCAGGTCCAAAGAAAGTTCAAAAGAGCCGCAGGAGAGAGGGGATGATATATTTTGGAATCTATTTGTTTTGTGGTTTTGGAGGCGTGAAAGAGAGGAGAGAGGAGGCAGCAGATTGTTTTTGGGTTTTCTTTTTTACTTTCTTTGGTGGTTGGCGACTCAAGAAAAAATAGCAAAAAAAAACATATTCAAGATTTAGTATTTTATTTTCTTTGTTTTCTACTTGGTGGGAGGCGCAAGAAAGGAGGAAGGCAGCAGAAAGCATACATTCAAAACTTTAATTTATTTTTTTGTTTTCTGTTTCTTCTGTGGGGGCGACGCAAACAAGATTTAGGTTTAGTTTTTATTACTGATTGAGTTTTGTTTATGCCTAGTCGTGAACCTTGGATTATTTATCTTAATAATTATTGAGTAGTTTACTATTACATTGTGTCATGTTCTGAAATTATGACTTGCACGTGTAATTAGGTTTATCTTGTCGTTTGCTTGTTCTGAAATTATGACGGTTGCATTCGGTTAGGGTAATCAATTATTCTGAAATTATGATAGTTGAAACTGCTTCTCTAATAACCCAGATAAAAGTTTGAGTTCAATTCACCAATAACAAAAGTTAGCGTGTTCTGAATAGATTAGGTTATAATCGGATTAGTAGGGTTGATGGTCTATGTTAGCTCGAAATTTCTTAAAAACTCTATCAATCAATTGCACTTTTAAACGAACCAAATCTAGGGGGAGTGATTCAATGATAAATACATTTTAGTTATTTGATTCTATTCCCTTAGTTAGTTATTTCATAGTTGTTTTAAATTTTCGTTAGTTACTATTAATTGTCATTTTAGTTTGAGTAATTTGTTTACTTTGCCGTGTCAACGGTATCCAAAAAATCTAAAAACAAAACCCCTTTTTTTTTTCCTCGATTGCATTTTGTCCACTTTATTTTTGCTAGAGTAATTTTAATTAGTATAAATTTCTTTTTCCGTTCCCTGTGGAGACTGTTGGGAAATAGTTTAAGTAGGTTCAAGCTGTTAGTTAGACTTCTCAAACTGTTAGTAGTGTTTTTATGTAAATCCAAAGTTCATGCTGCTAATTGAAGAAACTCGAGCTGCCAGTGTAAAAGTTCAAGCTGACAGAGTAAATCAACTCGAGCTGCTCTGTTCATGCTGTCAAGTGATTCAAGCTGCTCAACAGTTTCATAAACAGAAAGTGCTGATTTTCAGGAAAGGATATACTCAAAGATTCCAGAAAATCTGCTATCAGAGAAGTCATGGTTCGTCAAGGAAACATATCAAGAAGCAATATAAATACATAGAATAGGTCTTTCTATTGTATATGAGTTTTCTGCATATTCGAGTCTGTAATTGCTTTGTTGATTAAGTTTTCATAAGCCTCTAAGGTTGTAAAACCCTAAGAACAGTCTGTGTTCTTCGTCTAATCAAACAGATTAGAGGTGATTGTAATCATTGAATTCAGCAATACAAACAGTCTTGATTATTTATTGTGTTTATCTGCTATTTGTTCTGAAAGCTTTTGTTAAAATAGTTAAGTGTTATTCCGCAAACTTCTTAATTAAACTTTGATTCAAAGCAAGATTATTGATTTATACTCTGATAAATTCAAATCAGTTAGTCTTGGTTAATTAGTCTTAGATCCTGACAAGTGGTATCAGAGCCACAGGTCGTTCTTTGTTTTTCAAAGTCGAAAACTTTCCTTTAAATTTTTAATCTTTTTGCAATGGAATTTGAAAATAGCAGCAGTGGATCTGGGCTAGGACTCAAAGTGCCTATGCTCAAGCCCACTGAGTTTGAGATGTGGAAACTCAGAACAGCATATCCAATTTATTGACTATGCCATATGGGAAGCCGTTGAATTTCCTCCTGTAGTTGATCCAGAACTTGATGATGAGGGAAAACCAGTCAAAACTCCTCCAAAAACTGAACTTGAAAGGAAGGCTAGAATGAATGAAGTGAAAGCTCTTACACTTTTACAAATAGCCATTCCTAATGCTTATCAACATCAGTTCAAAAAGTTTTATACTGCTCATTCTCTTTGGAATGCTTTAGAGAAAAGATTTGCTGGTAATGCCAGTACCAAGAGAAATCAAAAAGATCTTTTAAAACAGCAGTATGAGAACTTTTCTGGTGGCAAGAATGAAAACCTTACTCAAATCTTTGACAGGTTCAACAAACTGATAAGTGAATTAGAAAGTGCAAAAGTCAACCTGGATCAAGATGAAGTCAACAGAAAGTTTCTCAGATCTCTTGGAGAAGAATGGACAGTTTATGCTGCTCAATGGAGAACAAAAGAGACTCTTGATGAGATAGAACTGGATGATCTGTAAAACAGTTTGAAAGTGTTTGATACTGAGATTGATGCTAAAAAGAAATCTTTTTCTTATAATCATAATACTGCTCTTCTGTCTTCTGATAAATCTAATAGCAGTGATTCCTTTTCAGGTGGTGATGGCAATTCTTGCTGAAGTTCACTATGAGGCTTTTGTTGCCAATGATGGACTATTTGCTCTAAATGCTGAAGATTTAGAACAAATTCATCCAGATGATCTTGAATAGATGGATTTAAAGTAGCAACATGCAATGCTGACCATGAGAGCCAAAAGGTTTCTTAAAAGAACTGGAAGGACCAACTTTCAAGCCAGAACAGAAGGCAAACCAGCTTTTGATAAATCAAAAGTTGAATGCTATAAATGTCATAAGCTTGGTCACTTTGCCAGAGAATGTAGATCTCAAGGTCAACAGTCATCAAGGACTTCACAGCCCAATCAGACATCATCATAATCAACAGCACTTGTCTCTCAAGAAGACAATGTGTTTGACTGGAGTGATCAGACAGAGGAAGAATTTCAAAATCAAGCTCTAATGGCAGAAACATCAAATGTCTCCTCCACTGAACTACCATCTGAGGTAATTTCTAAACTCTGCTCTCAATCATGCAAAAATATGGTTAAAAAGTACAGAGACCATAATGAGAGTATGTGCAAAACTCTAGCTAAGATGGAAGAAAGGAGATATGAATATATGCAAGCCATAGAAGATCTTGAAAAACAGATCAATGACTATAAGGATAATGAGATTCAAATGGGATATGATAGGACATATCATGAATGGGAGAAAAAGGAGCTAAATAAGAAAATAGAATCTCTGCATAAAAATGTAGAAGAGACTGAACAAAAGGTGTTAGAGGCTAATAAGAAACTAGAATATGTTAACATAGATCTAGGTAACTTCAAGTTGGCAAATCAAAAGCTGGAACACCTAATGGAAGTCCAATTTAAAGATAGGGTAAAATCCCAGGTTCATCCCAAAGAAGGCATAGGATACATGGCAACTCCACCTCCATACAACAACAAGTACATTCATCCAATGAGTGAGGTTGGTGATAGACTTGTCAATGAACCACTAGATGAGTCTATGACTATTATAGATCCTATCCTTGATAACAGTCCTGAATCAAAAGAAGATCAGATTCAAAAGAGAGACTGTGAGTCCATAGCAGTTGAGAAAGACCCCAAAACAATGAGTGCACCCATAGAGATCCAAGCCCCCAGTAATAAAGGAAAAGAGAAGATGAGTGTATGCAATGCTGCTCCACAAGTTTCTGTACATTCTAACTGTAACACTGCATCTTCATCAAAGAATAATAAAAGAGGTACCAATGTTCCTGTCTGTACATGCCAAAAGCATGGTGTTCAAAAATTTCCCAAACAACAGCAGGTAAGGGGAAATCAGAGGAACAAGAACCAGAAATTGTCAGAAAAATCCGGTTCTCCAATTCAAATAATCAAAAGGTGTTTTCACTGTGGAAGAAAAAATCACTTGGCTAAGGATTGTTTTTACAAACCAGCTGTTGCAAAACAGACTGTGAATCAAACAAAATCAAATCCTACTCAGGCAAAACATTCAAAGGTGAAACCTTCCACATCAGTTCCAAAGAAAACAGTTGATCACAGGCTTTCAAAAGTTAATAAAAAACAGTCCACACACCAAAAACAAGTTTTGGCAAAGCCTAAATCAAGTTTTAAACAAATATGGTGTGTCAAGGACAGATCCTCAGATCAAACTGTTGATGCAAAAGATCAGGCTGCTAAGCCAAATTCTGAAGCTGTTAGTGCAAAATCTGAAGCTGTTAGCACTAAAACCACAGATCAGACTGTTAAGCATCAATCTGGAACTGCTAGTGAATCATCTGAGACTGTTAGAAGAAAAGAAGATCAAAATAACTGGATACCTCATATACTCACTAAATACTCTCCAAAAACTCCATCAGTAGATCTCACAAATACAAAAAGTCAAAAACAGTGTTTAGTTATGTCAACATACAAGGCCAACCCAAAACCAATTTGGTTTGGGTTTACTCCACTACTGACTAAGCTGTTATTTGTGCAGGGCAACCACAGGTCTCCTCATAAAACAAGATGACATTTGGACAGTGGATGCTCTAGGCACATGACAGGCAATTCTGAGTGCTTGTCAAATTTCAAAGGCTTTGATGGAGGATTTGTTGCATTTGGAGGCAACTCAAAAGGAGGTAAGGTTACAGGTAAAGGTACTGTGAATGCAGGCAACATGACATTCCATGATGTTTTATATGTTGAACAGCTTAAGTACAATTTATTAAGTGTCTCTCAAATCTTTGACAAACAAAACATTGTTCTGTTTACAGATTCTGAGTGCATTGTCCTTTCAAAAGATTTCAAAATTCCTGAAAATCTTGTTTTACTAAGAACACCAAGAAAGGACAATGTTTACTGTCTGGACACAGATCTGTTATCTAAATCAAATACTTTAAGCTGTTTGATATCCAAGCATCATCCAATGAGTCTGCTCTTTGGCATAGAAGGATGTGTCACATGAACTTCAAGTCCATGAATGTGTTATTCAAAAAGAATCTGGTAAGAGGCTTACCACAAAAGGAGTTCATCTGTGATGATCATTGTGTAGCATGTCTTAAAGGCAAGCAACACAAAACTTCTCATAAGGCCAAAGAAGTAAATTCAATCTCATCTGTTCTTTAGTTGCTTCACATGGATCTATTTGGTCCAACATCTGTTTTGAGTTTGAATAAAAGGGCTTACTGTTTAGTAATTGTTGATGATTTCACCAGATTCACTTGGGTTTACTTTCTTAGGTCCAAAGATGAAACTGCTGAGCTAGTTAAGTCTTTTATCCTTAAGATAGAAAACCAATCCAACTCAAAAGTTAAGGTGATAAGATCAGACAATGGAACTGAATTTAAAAATCACATTCTAAACAGTTTCTGTGAGTCCAAAGGCATTGCTAGACAATATAGTGCACCAAGAACACCACAGCAAAATGGTGTAGCTGAAAGAAAGAACAGAACATTAATAGAGGCTGCTAGAACAATGTTAGCTGATTCAAATCTGCCAATGACTTTCTGGGCAGAAGCTGTCAATACAGCCTGTTATGTTCTGAATAGGGTTCAAGTTGTCCAATCACAAGAGAAAACTCCCTATGAGTTATTCCATAACATAAGTCCCCTAATAGCTTTCTTCAAGCCTTTTGGATGTCCATGTACTATTCTTCACACTAAGACTCACTTAGGAAAATTTGAAAGTAAGGCTGAAGAAGGATTCTTTGTAGGATACTCAAATCAAAGCAAAGCCTATAGAGTATATAACAGTGTGTCTAAAACCATTGAAGAAAGTGCCAATGTTGAATTTAATGAAAATACTGCAAATATCAAAGGCACTGGTCCTGATTGGTTGTTTGACTTGGATTCACTAACAAATTCTCTGAGCTTTGTTGAGTATACTGCAGAAGCTGATGCATACAGGTTTGAAGCTGCCAACACAAATTCTCATGCTGCTAATACAAATTCTCAAGCTGTTGGCACAAAGTTTCAAACTGCTGCAGATTCAACCACATGGGATGAATACGTCACTCTTCCACTTCTGTCATGTGACCCTCCAGGGGTTCTGAATGCTTCACAGGATACAAATCCAGACACTGAAGTGCCACTCTCAAGTCCTGACAGAACAGCTCCAACTCACAGGGAAACAGTCCCAGATACTAGTCAAGTTGTTCCAGAAGCTGAACCATTCACTGGTTCTGATGAAGATGATACAAATCTTGGAACCTCTTTTCAGACAGAGAGAGAGCCCACACCAAGAGTTCACAAGTATCATCCTCTCAATCAAATACTGGGTGATCCAAGCACTCCTGTACAAACAAGGAAGATGGTTCAAAATGAGACTGCTGTTGCTGAACAAGCAGTTCCTGAATTCAGTCTAGCTGCCTTTGAGAATGCCTGTTTCATGTCTCAACTAGAACCTAAAAAGGCATCAGAAGCATTAAAAGATTCATCTTGGATTGAGGCAATGCAAGAAGAGCTTCTACAGTTCAAGATTCAGAATGTATGGACTCTGGTAGATCTTCCTAAAGGTAAGAGAGCAATTGGTACCAGATGGGTGTTCAGAAACAAGAAAGATGAGAGAGGGATAGTCATCAAGAATAAAGCAAGGCTAGTAGCACAAGGGTATACTCAAGAAGAAGGTATAGATTATGATGATGTATTTGCTCCAGTAGCAAGAATTGAAGCCATCAGACTATTTTTGGCCTATGCAAGCTTCAAAGGTTTTAAAGTGTATCAAATGGATGTGAAGTCTGCTTTTCTGTATGGAACAATTGAAGAGGAGGAATATGTGTGTCAACCTCCTGGTTTTGAAGACTACAAGTATCCAGACAGGGTTTACAAGCTAGACAAGGCCCTCTATGGTCTCCATCAAGCTCCCAGAGCATGGTATG
>JAANYP010004957.1:1097507-1116821 GCA_020465985.1 Centrapalus pauciflorus | reverse complement strand
AAACAGTTGCCAAGCTGGACAAAGAGTCCCGTTGACTGGTAAGGAGAGATGAAAGTGAGGAGGAGAGTTGTTGCAGTTGTGTAGTGAGTGCAAGCAGCTGAGAGGAATAGTCAGGTTGTGGAGAGGGGGATGGAAAGGATGTCTTGAACGAATCAAGAAACACTACAAGCTATGCAGACACAGAGTCTGCAATGGTAGAAGGAAGGGTAGTCATGGAATTTTCTAAAGAGCTAACCTTGTTGGACAACATAGTAAGTTGTTCCTTCAAGGAAAGGTCTTTTGGTGATGGAGGAGTGTGAGTGGATTGTTTTGATCGAGTGGATGTAGATGAGGATATAGATGGAGGAGTGATAGGTTCACTTGGTGATGGTAAGGGCACAATGGAAAGAAGTTCCATAACTGACGGACCGTCGTTGTGACCCACCAAATGAGTCCTTATATCCACTATTTAGTTTAGAGAAGCAAGGGTCGAATCCACAGGGAGTGAGTTTGTAATTAGGGTTAGGAAATTGGCCCTATAAGTTTTATTAAAAGCACCATAAATTGTGAAGTGTGGATTTGAATGATTTGTTTAGATCAATGATTTGCTATTGCTTTGTAACTAAAATTAATGGCAAAATAACTAACGTAGTAAATAAACAATCAAGAGCCGAATAACCATTCACGGGATCACCATGGCATAAGTATTACTTACTCTAATTTCATTCAATAATCACATAGACATAAAATAATTG
The DNA here is from genome assembly GCA_020465985.1 of Centrapalus pauciflorus. Lineage (NCBI taxonomy): Eukaryota > Viridiplantae > Streptophyta > Magnoliopsida > Asterales > Asteraceae > Centrapalus > Centrapalus pauciflorus. The sequence goes on along the minus strand of JAANYP010004957.1, from coordinate 1,116,087 downwards.
CGAGACTAAATTACTCAAACATGTTTTAACCAATAAATCTCGGCATAGCGTATGAAATATTCATTACTTGTCTTAATCCCTAATCTAATGGACTCGACACAAATAATAATACCACGATAAACTATCTTGCTTTTACCAATCAAAACATACAATCATAATCATAGCCGAATGCTTATCATTTGCATACACATAATAGATCTCAATCAATACGAATACATCAAAACATAAGAAATTAAAATAGAGTAAACTTAGCCGTAGATCCTCCGCAAACGGCTAATGGGATTAGCCGCTCATCGTATGCTCTTCACAATCGTAGATCCGAGACATCTCGTAGCTTTCAAATCACCGTTTTCATTCTCGTATCGTAGATCCACTCCGGCAGGGCTTCACCAACTCTTTGACACACGTCGAGACTCTTTCCCAAGGCTGCCCTCGAGCTCTATTTATAGAGGAGTCGAGATTAAGGTTTCACAGGCTAGAAAACGCAATTTTTGCGTCGTCCCAGCGCAGGCCAGGCGCAGACCTACGCCCCCCTGCGCCTGGGTGCGACTAGGGTTTTGCTGGGCTGCGCTGGAATGCATCTGGACAGCTGGAATTCTTTGTTGTGGAGCGCAGGGTGGCGCAGGCCTGCGCCCCCTTCAACTTGGTTTGCTCTGAATTTTCTCGAGATGCTTTCTTTTAATATCTTGGCCCTGAAACCCAAACTTAGAGTAATAGTATGGATTTTACGAAGTATCGGTACTTAAAATGAACATAAAATGACTTTGAAACCATATAAATTATAGACTCATCAAATCTCCCCAACTTAACTCTTGGTCGTCCCCGAACAAGCTTTTGGAATCAGAACTAACTATGTAACGAGCATGTATTAGCAGCGATTCTAGGAATTTTATGTTAAGCTAGCCTTCGCACTAATGCATTAAAATTTTTATCATGTATGAAGATGTTTTCAGTTAAAATATACTTCCCTTAGAATTTATATAATGTATCTCACTTTTGGAAATACCCTTTTAGCTCAAAGTTACGATACTTAAAACATGTGGATCTTTTGACCATCTTTTCCTCTTTGCATGTTTAGGACAAAATTTTTTTATTTTCAACACCATGCTTCTATCTATTTTCTTTTCAAACTAGATTAGCTAGATGGTCCATGTAACGAGATTTCAGTCAACCACTCCCAAACCAAACGGTTTTAGGGGATTAGGCATGAATGGTACCCCTACGGACTTAGTTTCTGGAACCATCTAGACTACAATTAATTCATTTTTGAGGCTAAAACATGATTAAGTTCTCCCCCTTATTGCATGAGTTTCCAAAATCTTTTGACACATTACTCACATTTAAGCCCAAATACATTTTAACGTACTTAAATTCATTTTACATGGCAAGAGTTTTAATTATTACTACGACTCTTTTCTTAATTATAAAATATCCTATCAACACTAGCCAATTCTCTCGTACATGTATTTTCTATTTATCATCATGTTCCACGGCCTGATCGGCAAACAAGACTCGATTGGGGAAAAAATGACAGACTGTATAAACATTATAAAGTCTAAAAAGGACTCGGCTAAGAAATAAAAATAAATGAAAATTACGATAAAGAAATTAAATGCATAACAAACTAAAATAAAATAAAAGACAGAAAAGTAAAGAATAAGGAAGGATAGCACCCAATCATTCAAATGGAGGAGGCGGCAGAGGAGGACCGAAGACGCTGTTGAAGAAGTCGGTATACGGGTTCTGGCCGGTGGTATACTGTGCAGTCGGCGGAACCAAGTGAGGAAGCATCGGGTCTGGGAGGTCCTGCCTGCCATGCGCCGGATAGCGCTGATAAGTATCTATGGAAGGGTTGTAGACCTGGTAATTGGGCATCGTGTAATCCTCATAGGACTGATATGGCATACTGGCTACAGAGTCCTCGTGATGTCGGAGTCCCTCCCAATATGCCCAGTTATGGTGCTAGTAATAGGCACTTTGGTATGCCAGGGCTTTCTGCCCGTCCTGCAGCTGATCTACCAGACCCGATAAGTGACCGACCCTATCATAAATATGGGTCATACGCCCATTCATCTCATCTAATCTCTGGGTCACATCCTCTCGGAACTCACCTTGACCCACTGCTATGTCCTCTATCTGCCTCATCATGCGGTCAAATCAAAACCGTCATTACCTCGACTGCGCGAGGTAGACGCCCCTAGGTTCGGCTCTTCGTGCCGAACTCCCGCCTCATTGGCGGCCTTCTCCTCTCTCTCTCTCTCTCTCTCCCTCTCCCTCTCTCGTCTCATCCTCAGTGTAGTCCTCGATATACGACTCATTTGTCTCTTTGTCGAATAACTCGAACCCTTCGTCAACTTCCCTAAAAATCAAGGTAGGGATCATAGCGGCCGTAATGAACGTCACCAAAATGGGGGAAAGCAGGGAATCGGGCGAAAGTGAACCCGTCCTCTCAAGGAACTTAGAGATCAACCAGGCATGGAGGATGATCATTATCTCTCTCGTATCATACATAACCCATAAATCATTCATAATTGTCCATGCAAAGGACAGTCTGGGCTTACCCTTAAGAAGGGCGTGAAGGACCGTGATATCCTTATGTCTGACCTTAGTCAGGTCACTATCACGAGGCTGTAAGAGGAGGAGGACTCAGATTCCAAAACGGATGGAATATAAACTCTACTCACCTGCTCCGTCCACTCCCCTGACCAAGTCATGTCTGTAAAGGCCAACTGGGTCTCATTCCTATATTCGTATCCCCGCTGGTTAGACCCTTCATGGCCTACCCCTGTATCTAAATTAAATAATTGGCGAAGGATTTGCGCATCCATCGCCACGTCCCTACCATGGACGGTTCCTATCAATCTAAAGTCATTCGGTGAACGACCCATCTCCCTCCGTAGGGGAGACATTGTTAGGCACAAAAAGGCCTCAGTCAAACCTGTTCTGCATCTGAGGGGGAGATTATTAATCAAACCTGTTGATGCTTTTGAAGGTTGAATTTAAGGCCTGTTATATGCCTTATTGAAACCTGAAAATGATTTGCAATATCAGCCTAAAGCTGTTCTATGAGTTGCATGTGTTGCAACAAAGACAGTTTTGCTCAAGCTGTTCAGTCTGCTGAACAGGCTGGACATAAACTGTCTACGCTGCTCTACACTGATGAGCAGCTTGGGCAGTTTACAAGTGTTCTGTTCTTCGTGAACAGAACCTGCTCTTTGTGAACAGGCTAAACACTTTATGGAATGTGTTTCCATGTCCTCATGTAATGTTTTTGACTACAAGATCAGTTTACAAAGTCGAAGACAAAGTGGAAATCAGAACTGCTCAGCCTGCCCAAGCTGTTCTGTTACATGAAGACAAAAGGTTATTTGAAAAAGGGTGACATACCTTTTTCTAATATCAAAATAGGCCTTTACAAGGAAGAAAGACGCAAAGTTGACCTTCCTTATTTAGTTAAAGGCAATGCAACAGTAGACAAAGTGAAAAGACAAAAGTTCTGCACACAAGAAGACAAGTCTGCTTTTCAGAAAGTGCAGAAAAGGTTATGTTGTCTTTTCAACAAGACTTCTCCTTTTTCATTTCGTCCAATGAAGAAACTTCTCTTAGATCCTCTGAGTGAGTATAAAAGGAAGCTTCTAAGGACAGAAAGATTAAGCCAAAAAGCTAAGTGCTGAAGCCAAGAGTGAACGTGCAAGTGTGTTTTTCATGCATGCAAGCCTGCCTGTGTAATACAGTTTCTTTGTGTCTAAGCTGTTCTACATAAGCTGTCCCTCTAAGTCTTGTAAAGACAGTGAGTGCTTCTTAGTGAGTGTACTCATTGTAAACTAGTTTGAGTCTGTCTTAGACTAGTGAACATATTGTTGTATCTGTCATCTCAGCTTGAACATTTCCGCATTCAAGCTTGTTTGTAATTAACAACTTGTTGATAATACATACAAACATTGAGAAAATAGTGTGTAATTTTTAAATAGCTGTATTCACCCCCCCTCTACAGCTTAAAGCTATACACTTTGGGAACCTCTCGGGACCTACAACTGTATCAGAGCAGTTTAGAGTGTGTGTCATTCTAGATCTCTCATTCTCCCAAGTTTCCATGGACAACAGTGCTGCAGGCTCCTCATACTATGACAATGGCTCTATGGGCAAACCTCCAAAATTCAACCATCAAAACTTCTCTGGCTGGAAGTGCAGAATGATGCTCTATCTAGAGAATCTGGATGTTCAACTACCAGAGATAGTGATGGAGGGCCCTTATGTGCCAACCTCTGTTACTACCATAACTCCAGTGGTTGAAGGAGCTGCTCCTGAAATCAGGACCTTTGAGAAAGCCAAAGCTCAATGGTCTGATGAAGACAAGAGATTGGTAGCTCTGGATGCAAAGGCCAGGAATAACCTGGTTATTTCTCTCCCTGATGATGTGTTCAAGCAGGTTGAGAAAATGAAAACAGCAAAGGAGATGTGGGATACTTTGTGTACCGTCTATGATGGACCCACAATCACACTGGATAATAGGATTAACAATCTTGTTAGACAGTATGAACTCTTCTTTGCAAAACCAAAGGAGACTCTCACAGAAACCTACACCAGGTTTACTGCTCTTGTGAATGATCTCAAAGCTGTTGGGATCATTAAGGACAGCCTTACCCTGGTGAACAAATTTTTGGACATCCTACCTGAAGAATGGAATTACTTTTCAACAATCTTAAGAAACTCAGGTACCATCAGAAGTATGGATCTTGTCAACTTGTATGGATCTTTACTAAATGATGAACAATCAAGGCAACAGAAAAGAAATGCCTTGGAGATGTCTAAAAGAGGTACAGCCTTTGTGGCTAATGTGAGACAGCCTGTAAATCAGGTGAGTGATGTGTTCACTCAACCTGATCAATAGGATGATGATAAGGAGGAGATGTCAGATGAGGAAGATAATGCAGATCTTGCTGAACAGGATGATGAGCAAATGATAGCTATGCTTGTCAAAAGGTTCAACAAGAAAAGGTTTGGAAGAAACATGCTGCAAGGAAGTTCAGGTGCTGGCAAAAAGAAGGCATTTGATAAAACCAAGGCTGAGTGCTTTAAATGTGGCAAAACTGGCCATATAGCTGCTGACTGTGTGTCAAAAGCTGTTGGTCAGTCATCTAAACCATACAAGACAAACAAGGATGATGGTTATAGGGTTAAGTACCTTATGGCCATGGCTAAGCTGAGGAAGTTGGAAAACTCAGTGGGTTCCAACCGCCAAAAGGGACTCATGGCAGAGACTTGTGACTGGGAGGAATCTGATTCATCATCTGATGAAGAAGACACTCAATGTCTGATGGCCAACACTGATGTCCCATCAACAAGTAGTTTCAAACAGGATCTGGCTGAAGCTGAAGCTTTCAGCAGCTTGGAGAACTGGAATCCTACAATGATGTATAAGGTACAAAATTTTATGGCTTACAGTTCTGAAGAAAAGATTAAAATGTTTGAATATATGCTAGTTGATTTGAAAGCTGCTGTTGAGAAGCATGATGCTTTAATATCTGAAATCTCTAAGCTTAAAACTGATCTTAAAATAAACTCCAGTAAACTGGACAGTTTCCATAAGTTGGAAACTGAGCTTGATGAATTAAAACACATCAACTCTATTTACTGGAAGAAAAGAGAGAAACAGATATAAAGCATGCTAAGCTTCAAAAGATAGTAGACTCTTGGTGCCAATCTGCACAAAAAGTCAGCCATTGTGTAAGTCAACAGATCCCTGCACAAATTCAAGCCTATCTTGGAGGGGATCTTGACACAGCAGCTTCCATTGTTGAGATTAATAATCTGAAAGAAGATTTATCCACTCTTGGTGAGCTTCCAAACACTTTTGTTCAAAAAGTGAATGGTAAACTAATCTCAACAAACAGGTTTGTCAGGCCTCAAAATACTGACAGCTCGTGTGAACCTAGCTCAAAAGCTGGTGTGGGAGTATGTTCTCCATCAAACCAGCTTGCTAAGTGCTCTGCTGATTCACACAAGCAAAAGAAAGGAAAACATGTCCAAACTGCAGCTGTGGATACTAAACCTGTTGACAGAACAGGTTCTGGGTCCAAAGCTGATGGTAAAAGGCATGATAATCCTTTTGATGCTAAACATTTTGAAAATAAGTTTTCAAAAGTTAAGCAGCCTGTTTTCAACAAGGGCAAGTCTCATGTTGACAGCAAACCTGCTGTGATTTCTAATAAGTTTTCTAATCATAGTGGTAAACTGGTTTTAAATGAGAATAAGTTTTTCAAAACCAGAAATTATGATTATGCTGATAGGCAGCATAAATCACATCTCAGTAGGGGCAAAGGCAAAGCCATTGCTCAGCCTGAGAAACTTGGAAATAAGTTTCCCAAACCTGTGGAAGTTCAAAAGTCAATTAAGCTTCCTGTTTTTGACATCTGTCCTCCTAAAAAGAGGAAAGAAGAGACAGACAAAGCTGTGGCTATTGAACCCTCCACTCAAGCTGTTGATTCATCAAGTAGTAATAAGTTTGCTAAACCTGCTAACAGAATCAACAAAAATAACTCAGAATGTGTTTCTGAAAGATCATCTTCCAAAAATCCTAAAAAGAGAAAATGCTATAAATGTGGGAAGAAGACACATCTGGCCAAGGACTGTCCTGAATCTGAGGACATGAGGCCTGTTGACTCTGATAGTTCTTTCACAGCTGTTACAAGCAGTGTTGGAAACATCTCAGTCAATGAAAGTGGCATCCAAGCTGATACCATTCAAATAGGGAATATTAGTGTGGATATTATAAGTCCATCAACACATGTTGATGAAGTAGGAGAACTCATCTCTGTGATGAGTTCCCCTAAAAATGACTAATATTTCTCTTATCACTCTGCAGGAAAAACAACCTTCCCAGGTTTGGTACTTGGACAGTGGCTGCTCAGGGCACATGACAGGTTGTAAAGAATTGCTGAGTGATCTCAGGCCTGAAAAAGGGCCAAAAGTCACATTTGGTGACAATGTACAGGGATCTACTGAGGGATATGGAACCCTTAAAGCTGGTGCTGTAGTGTTCAAAAGAGTAGCCTATGTGGTTGGGCTAAAACATAACCTGGTTAGCATAAGCCAACTGTGTGATGCTGGCTACAAGGTTAATTTTGATGAGCACCTGGGTTACATATTGGATCCCCAAGGCAAAGTTGTGCTATGTGCTCAACGAAAGAAAGGTGTATATGTTGTGGACATGCAATCTGCTGATCCCACAACTGTGTAACATCTGGCATTGAACCAGGTTAGCAACAACGACCAAATTAGTATTTAATGGCCAATTATAACCTAATCAGTGGTCATTAGAAATTAACCAAAGTGATTAACAAGGTTCATGAAGAAATTCAACTCAATTAGAATCAAATTCATCGGTGCGATGAATCGGGAAATTAATTAATCCGATCGATTTACAATATGAGGGATTAATTCAACTAAGTACATTATTAAATTATGATTAGTGACACTAATCATACACTAATACAATTACTTAACATTAATTATGCAAGACTAAAACAATTCATTAAAACAATGCATCCATAAGTATTTTTGAAATTACAAGAAAAGGGAAATACAAGAATACATTTCTAAATACTTTTATACAAAAAAAAAAAAACAAAATACATCATTTTTATACTTAAAAATCAGCCAACAGCACAAGGGAACACACTTTTGTGTCCCTTTGACTTTTTATAAAAATATTGAAAAGAATTATTCACTTTTTCTACTTTTCCAACATGTTGGTAAAGTATTAAACACCACCTTTATCATCATCATTTGCAAGACTAAAACTCTTCTATAAATAGAGGACTCATTTCCTCATTTCATTCACACCTTCAAAACATAAACACCCTCTCATTCTCTCTAGAAAAATCGGCCAAAGGGCCTAGTGCAAGGCCAAGAACTTGCGACTTTGTTCTTCATATTTTCTTCAAGTGTTCTTGGTGCAACTTTTCAAGATTTCAACTTCTACTAGAATAATATTCCAAATACTTAAAAGTAAGTAAATACTAACTTATTTCATCTTATATTTATGTTTATATAAGTCTTGCATAATATATATAATCACCAACAACAACAAGTTTCATAAAAACTCAAGTTTATAAGTTTCTTGTTTTTATTTTTAACTTGTTTCTTTAAATGTGCATATGAATATAGGAACACATTATAAATATGTTAATATTATAAAAACATGTGTTATATATATGTTATATAACTTTTACAACTTTTATACAAGTAGTCTTTGAATAAACAACAAGAATCATAAGTTGTTTCAAGCTTATAAACTATGGATTTTCGGCAGAAAATTTATATCGACTTTGAAAAATCATAACTAATTCATAACTCAACGAAATGAGTTGATTCTTATCTCAAAAGTTAGATCTATGTTTTAACTATATCTGAAATGTTTCATAATTTATTTTGGAGTTTAAGACCTCCAGAAATTATTTGGGAAACCGAAAGTTTGACAGCTCAAAAATGGCCAACATAGGGTTTTTAACGAGCTTTTTCACCAACCTAAACATCTCGAAAAATGGCCGTTCTTGATTCAAAAAATCCTTTGTATATAGTAGTTAAATGTCCTAGAAAACCAAAGTCTAAAACATTTTGGAGCTTGGTCAAAAACAGCCTCAAAGTCGGCCGAAAAACCTCCGAAAAAGCTGGAAAATTATATATATATAAACTTGACGTTTTAAGCAAATTTTATTTATAAACTTGTAATGTTGGGTGATTTAAAACATAAAAATCTATAAATATGTATATATCACTATATATTAAAGATATTAAGTCCTTATCATCATTTATGACCCGTTTAATCTCGCTCGGTGCATCATCCGTAACTTTACGCTAAAAGCTTTTTACGTTAGATTTTTGCCATCGCAATTCCTGTGAGTTCTCATAGCCCCTATTTTCACACTGTTATGTTTTGGGGATGAAATACATGCTTCGTTTTTATATGGACACGGAAATATCTTCATTTCTATTATGTATTACACATTGGGTTCCATTAGCTCTGATATCATGAACCGTTAATTGCATTTATTTGTAAGCGCGAATATATTGTGGATAGATCTATTGGGAGTCATGTCCCCCACTCGGGTTAGTTGGATTGGCTAACAGCGGGTGCATATATATTCAACAAACGGTATTACGTATGGGAATACTGCACAGAGCAAAAACTTATCTTAAATTAAGCTTCGGTTGCATGATGGTTTATATGTAATACATAACAAGGAATTTATGATTTTATAAATTCAACCTCTATTATTGTTGTCCATACGAGTCAGATTTACGTGTAAACCTATGAGCTCACCAACAATTTTTGTTGACGTATTTTAGCGTGTATTTTCAGGAAATTAAGGCAAGTATGCCTCGGACGTATTTTACTTTCAAGCTTCCGCATCCATGGAGTCGCATGCATATTCAAATTAACGGAGATTTAGCTGCATTATTTTGGATATTTTAATTATGTAATTAAATCTCTGTATTTTGCGAACTCCTTTACTCATATCAGTCTATGTAAAACATTGCTATGTTTTAAAGCTTTAACGATGTATTTTAAAAACGTCCATATAGTGGTCATTCATTATGATTATGGTTACGCTTCCGCACTCGTCACGCCTCGCTGCCAACCGGGGTAGCAGGGTGTGACAGATCGGTATCAGAGCCATAGTTATAGTGAACTAGGTTGCATTAGTACCTAGACTATAACTATTACAAAAACTAAACTTTTGTCAAGAACTGTGAACACATATATGGACCCTGATGACAATAACATGTCGAAATTCACCCCTAGGGAACGGGTGTGACTAGCACAACGGGAGAGTATCCCGGTACCTGCCCATCAGCGAAGCCCGCCGTAGTAGTAACGGGCAAGCATAGGACAGTGGGGATGGATGCCTCACACTCTCCAAGAGTGGAGAAACGAGGAGGGGATCCAAATCCAGTTTGAAGTTAGAACACCATCTTCCTCTCAAGTGCCGACACTTACCTAGAAACCTATGTAACAAACGATGCCCCTGTTGGTGGCAAGGGCCGCCAGACACGACCTCCAATTTCGACAAAATCCACCAAGAGGTCAGTGAGATCTTTGCAAGGATTAAGCAGGAGGCAATGAAAACCACCAATAAACCTTAGGCCAACCAGAATACCCAGGTGATTTAACAAGACGGAATCGACGAATTGTGACAGCACCTAGCGGAGCACAAAGCCCACACTGCAGAACTAACCCAACGACTTAACGCTCTGGAGTACGAGGAAACCCCGGAGGCATCTCTTTATAGTATTTCTCTAGGCTTTACTATCTGATATATCTTAGGGTAAATAAGGCTTAAGAATTTATCAGAAAATTCTGACCATATCATATACAAAGATTAAGTATCAAGAACTTTTATGAGGAATTAAGTTTTAACTACAACTCTGCGTAGGAAAAGATAAAGCTGTGACTATCTGCCTAAGAAATTTCAAACCCGTAGACTTATCCTCTTACCCCATTAGATACCACTTATGCATTTCTACTATTTGATACTGGTGCTGATAGGAGCTTTATATCCACTAAGTTCACTAAGCAGATAAATTCCATTAAGTGCTACTTATGCTATTGAGGTTGATGACAGTGAGATGCTTAAGACAAATAATATAAGTCGAGGATGCTCCTTAGAATTAGTAGGCCGACTCTTTGAAACAGACATGATACCCATCAAACTGGGAAGTGTTTACGTGGTCATAGGCATGGATTGGCTATCAAAAATCGTGTGGAAATAGTATGCAACAAGAACACAGTTCATATACCTTTAGCCTATAAGAAGGTCCTTACTGTCCAACGCAAAGCAAGAAATACCAAAGTAAGTATCATCTCTAGCATTAGGACCCTGAAGTGTTGATAGAGAGGGAGCCAAAGGGAAAGCGGCTCGAAAATATTCTTATTATTTATGGTTACCCCAAAGTTTTTCCAGAACACTTACCTGAACTCCCAACATCGAGGCAAGTCAAATTCAAAAATAGGCCTAGTATCAGGTGTGGTACCAGTGGCTCAAGCACCATGCCGATTAGCCCCATCAATAGTGTAAGAATTGTCCAACCAACTGTAGGAGCTCTTAGATAAAGGGCCTATCAAACCGAGTTCCTCGCTTTGGAGGAGCTCCAGTTTTGTTCATAAAGGAGATGGATGGAACTTTCGGGATGTGCATCAATTACCGAGAACTTAAATAAGCTAAAAGAACCAATACCCACTTCCAAGGATCAATGACGTGTTTGACAAAACTCCAAGAATTAAGCTTCTATTCGAAGATCGACCTTAGGTCTGGTTATCATCAGGTTAGAGTTCACAAGAAAGATATTCCAAAGACAGCTTTCAGATTCCGTTTCGGTCATCATAAATTCCTATTAATGCTGTTTGGATTAACCAGTGTCCCCAACGGTACTCATGGACCTCATTGGGTGTGCAAACCTTATTTAGACAAATTCGTGATTGTATTCATGAATGACTTTTAATCTACTCACGAAACGAGAAGGAGCACGAGCAACATTTAAGACTGATTCTGGAATTATCGGAGAAAGAACAACTATATGCTAAGCTTTCTAAATTTGACTTTTGGTTAGGAAAGGTGAAATCCCTCGGTCACGTGAACAATAGTAAAGGAATCCAAGTCGACCCCGCAAAGATCGAGGCTATCAGGAATTGGTCAACTCTTAGAACCCCCATAGAGATACGACAGTCCTTAAGACTTGCCACTTATTATAAGCAATATTCTCAAAGATCACCAGAACTCTAACAAAACTGACCCAAAAAGACATTAAGTATGATTGGAGCAAGGATCAGGAGATATCATTTCAGTTATTAAAGCACAAACTGTGCAGCGCGCCTATTTTGTCCATACCTAAGAGGAACGAGAAATTTATAGATTACTATGACACTCACACAATGGGCTGATGTAGAAAGATAAGGTCATAGCTTATACTTCATGAAAACTTAAGGTTCACGAGGTGAATTACACAACGCATGATCTAGATCTTGGAACAGTAGTCTTTACCCTTAAGACTTGAAGACATTAGTTGTACAGTAAGAAGTGTATTACACTCACGGACCCTAAGAGCCTCCAACACATCTTGAACCAGAAAGAGTCAAATATTAGGTAACATCGTTGATAGAGCTAATAAGTGGTTGCAACAGTGAGATTCGTTATCACCTGAGGAAAACTAATGTGGTTGCAGACGCTCATAGCCGAAAGAAATGAGTTAAGCCGTTAAGAGTACCAGCCATAGTTATAACCACTCAACCAAACCCTCCTTTCTTAGTTCATGAAGTTATTAAGGAGGAAAATATGAAAAATAAAGCCCTGCACAGAATGGATAAATAGTTTGGAATAAGGGTTAATGGAAATCAATACTTCACGAATAGAGTCTGGTTACCCTGTTTTTGATAGAGTAAGAAAACTGGTTAAAGATGACGGACGCAAATCAAGATATGTCGTTCACCCCGGATCCGATAAAATGTATCATAGGGAACTATACGGGTGGCCTATCATGAAGGATGACATTGCCACATATGTCAAAACATTTCTAACATGCTCCAAAGTTAAGACCAACATCAGAAACCATTTGAGTAATATTCGACCAGCTAACAAAATCTGCGCGTTCCTACCAATCAAGAAGAGCATCAGGATGAATAAGCTAGTCCAAACGTACCTCAAGGAAGTCGTCTCCGGACACGGAGTGCCTATTATAATCATTTTTGATATGGATAGCAGATCTACAACTAAGCTTTTGGCAATTATTATAGCAAACTGTGGATACAAACCTGGACATGAGTACCACATATCACTCTCAGACCAATGGTCAGAATAATAGAACGATCCAAACCCTAGAACATACATTAAGAGCCTTTGTACTGGATACTCATTTACCTTAGTGGAATTATCGTACTACAATAGCTATCACTCAAGTATTAAAGCTGCTCCGTTTGAAGCCCTCTACGGGCAAAAGTTTCGATCACCGATTTATTGGGAAGAAGTAGAAAATAGCCAAATCACTGGCCCTAAGATCATTCACGAAACCACCGAAAAGATAGTACATATGCGGAACTGACTAAAAGTTGTCCGCAATTGTCAGAAAGTTATGCAGATGTAGGGAGAAAATCCCTTGAGTTCTAATTAGGAGAAGGAGTACCAATGAAAGTCTCTCCATGGAAGGGTGTGATACGATTAGGAAAATAAGGAGAAAACAAAACCCTCGATACATTGGCAATGCAAAGTATTAAAGGGAATTGGACTCGTAGCTTATCGTTTAGAGTTACCACCAGAGCTTAGTAGCATGCACAATACCTTCCAGGTATCGAATATGAAGAAGTGTTTGTTAGAGGAGACACTTGTTACCCCCCTTGGAAGAGCTCCAACTAACTGATAAACTTCGCTTCATCAAAGAGCCGGTTGAAATCATGGACCGTCAGGTCAAAGGATTGAAGCACAGTTGTATACCCATCCTCAAGGTCAGATGGAATTCTAGACATGGACCACAATTCACTTAGGCATGCAAAGGCTAGTTTAAGAAAAGATACTCTCATCTACTCTTAAGTAACAATACCCCTGAGGAAACATGATAAAATTTCGGGACGAAAGTCCCTTAACAGGGGGAGACTGTAACATCCGGCATTGAACCAGGTTAGCAACAACGACCTAATTAGTATTTAATGGCCAATTATAACCTAATCAGTGGTCATTAGAAATTAACCAAAGTGATATGATTAACAAGGTTCATGAAGAAATTCAACTCAATTAGAATCAAATTCATCGGTGCGATGAATCGGGAAATTAATTAATCCGATCGATTTACAATATGAGGGATTAATTCAACTAAGTACATTATTAAATTATGATTAGTGACACTAATCATACACTAATACAATTACTTAACATTAATTATGCAAGACTAAAACAATTCATTAAAACAATGCATCCGTAAGTATTTTTGAAATTACAAGAAAAGGGAAATACAAGAATACATTTCTAAATACTTTTATACAAAAAAAAAACAAAATACATCATTTTTATACTTAAAAATCAGCCAACAGCACAAGGGAACACACTCTTGTGTCCCTTTGACTTTTTATAAAAATATTGAAAAGAATTATTCACTTTTTCTACTTTTCCAACATGTTGGTAAAGTATTAAACACCACATTTATCATCATCATTTGCAAGACTAAAACTCTTCTATAAATAGAGGACTCATTTCCTCATTTCATTCACACCTTCAAAGCATAAACACCCTCTCATTCTCTCTAGAAAAATCGGCCAAAGGGCCTAGTGCAAGGCCAAGAACTTGCAACTTTGTTCTTCATATTTTCTTCAAGTGTTCTTGGTGTAACTTTTCAAGATTTCAACTTCTACTCAGAATAATATTCCAAATACTTAAAAGTAAGTAAATACTAACTTATTTCATCTTATATTTATGTTTATATAAGTCTTGCATAATATATATAATCACCAACAACAACAAGTTCCATAAAAACTCAAGTTTATAAGTTTCTAGTTTTTATTTTTAAGTTGTTTCTTTAAATGTGCATATGAATATAGGAACACATTATAAACATGTTAATATTATGAAAACATGTGTTATATATATGTTATATAACTTTTACAACTTTTATACAAGTAGTCTTTGAATAAACAACAAGAATCATAAGTTGTTTCAAGCTTATAAACTACGGATTTTCGGCAGAAAATTTATATCGACTTTGAAAAATCATAACTAATTCATAACTCAACGAAATGAGTTGATTCTTATCTCAAAAGTTAGATCTATGTTTTAACTATAGATCTGAAATTTTTCATAATTTACTTTGGAGTTTAAGACCTCCAGAAATTATTTGGGAAACCGAAAGTTTGACAGCTCAAAAATGGCCAACATAGGGTTTTTAACGAGCTTTTTCACCAACCTAAACATCTCGAAAAATGGCCGTTCTTGATTCTAAAAATCCTTTGTATATAGTAGTTAAATGTCCTAGAAAACTAAAGTCTAAAACATTTTGGAGCTTGGTCAAAAACAGCCTCAAAGTAGGCCGAAAAACCTCCGAAAAAGCTGGAAAATTATATATATATATAAACTTGACGTTTTAAGCAAATCTTATTTATAAACTTGTAATGTTGGGTGATTTAAAACATAAAAATCTATAAATATGTATATATCACTATATATTAGAGATATTAAGTCCTTATTATCATTTAGGACCCGTTAAATCTCGCTCGGTGCATCATCCGTCACTTTACGCTAAAAGCTTTTTACGTTAGATTTTTGCCATCGCAATTCCGGTGAGTTCTCATAGCCCCTATTTTCACACTGTTATGTTTTGGGGATGAAATACATGCTTCGTTTTTATATGGACACGAAAATATCTTCATTTCTATTATGTATTACACATGTGGTTCCATTAGCCCTTATATCATGAACCGTTAATTGCATTTATTTGTAAGCGCGAATATATTGTGGATAGATCTATTGGGAGTCATGTCCCCCACTCGGGTTAGTTGGATTGGCTAACAGCGGGTGCATATATATTCAACAAACGGTATTACGTATGGGAATACTGCATAGAGCAAAACTTATCTTAAATTAAGCTTCGGTTGCATGATGGTTTATATGTAATACATAACAAGGAATTTATGATTTTATAAATTCAACCTCTATTATTGTTGTCCATACGAGTCAGATTTACGTGTAAACCTATGAGCTCACCAACAATTTTGTTGACGTATTTTAGCTTGTATTTTCAGGAAATTAAGGCAAGTATGCCTCGGACGTATTTTACTTTCAAGCTTCCGCATCCATGGAGTCGCATGCATATTCAAATTAACGGAGATTTAGCTGCATTATTTTGGATATTTTAATTATGTAATTAAATCTCTGTATTTTGCGAACTCCTTTACTCATATCAGTCTATGTAAAACATTGCTGTGCTTTAAAGCTTTAACGATGTATTTTAAAAACGTCCATATAGTGGTCATTCATTATGATTATGGTTACGCTTCCGCACTCGTCACGCCTCGCTGCCAACCGGGGTAGCAGGGTGTGACAAACTGAAACCTGCTTTCTCACAAGAACTAATGCAGACTTAAACTGGTTATGGCACAAAAGGCTGTCATATCTGAACTTCAAGAACATCAATAAACTCTGTAAGAAAGAGTTGGTGACAGGTTTGCCTTCTATGACCTTTGTTAAAGATAAACTCTGCACAGCTTGTGAGGAAGGCAAGTAGAGAAAATCATCTTTTAAATCCAAACATAACTTCTCTATTGATACTCCACTCTTCTTAATTCACATTGACTTGTTTGGACCTATAAATGTCCCAAGTATAGGAGGAAGAAGATACACTCTAGTAATGATTGATGAGTTCTCCAGGTACACATGGGTGATCTTTCTGAAGAGCAAAGGAGAGGCTGCTAGAGAAATTATTGGATTTGTGAAAAAGATGGAAATGCTGAACTCTGCCCAAGTGAAGCAGCTTAGAAGTGATCATGGTACTGAATTCAGAAACAGTACCTTTGAGGACTTCTGTGAAGAGAAAGGAATCACTCAAAACTTTTCTGCTGTAAGAACTCCACAACAAAATGGAGTTGCTGAAAGGAGAAACCGAACTCTCATTGAAGCTGCTAGAACCATGCTGTGTGCATCAGGTTTACCTTCATCATTCTGGGCTGAAGCTGTTAACACTGCCTGCTTCACCCAAAACAGATCCTTAGTGGTGAAAAGGTTCAACAAGACTCCCTATGAGCTGCTCAAAGGGAGGAAGCCAAATGTCAGTTACTTCCATGTGTTTGGGTGTCCCTCTTTCATTTTGAATCAAACGGATCAACTGTCAAAGTTTGAGCCAAAAGCTGATGAAGGTGTCTTTGTCGGCTACTCTGCTATCTCTAAAGGCTACAGAGTGTACAACAACAAAAGAAAGGTGATAGATGAATCTATCAATGTCACCTTTGAAGAGTCCAAGAATGCTTCCACCAAAGCTGTTCCTGAATCAGTTTCAGGAGAACATAACTTTGATGATCTCATGCATTCAAACAATGAAGAGGACTCAAAAGCTTCCACTACACCCAGTGTGGAACCTGCTAATCATGATGGGCATGATGATGATTATGTCAATACACCTTGTGTGAATAAGTGTACTGACTTAATTACAACTGCTTGTCCTGAACCTATCAATGCTGATTTTCCCAGTTCTACTGCTGATATGTTCAACAGTGGTCAGACATGTTCAACAAGAGAACAGGCTCAAGACAACAGTGTGTCTGAAAATCTTGAGAGCTGTTCTACAGGACCTGCTGAAGATGTTAACAACTCATGTGAATCATCATTGAAAAATGATCCTAAGTGGATCAGGTGTCACCCCAATGATCAAATAATTGGTGACATCAACAAAGGGGTACAACACGGTGGGACAGCTTAGGGAACTTTTGTATGTTCTCTAGTTTTGTTTCGTTGATGGAGCCAAAGAAGGTGGATGAAGCACTAAAAGATGCCAATTGGATCACTGCCATGCAAGAAGAGCTCAATCAGTTTGAGAGAAACAAGGTATGGAAGCTGGTCCCTGCTCCTAAAGGTAAAACCATAATTGGCACCAAATGGGTTTTCTAATGACATGACCTTGCTCGTCCATCTTGTTCCTGAAAACCCATTTTGTGCCAATTATAGTTTTACCTTTAGGAGCAGGGACCAACTTCCATACTTTGTTTCTCTCAAACTGATTGAGTTCTTCTTGCATGACAGTGATCCAATTGGCATCTTTTAATGCTTCATCAACCCTCTTTGGCTCCATCAGTGAAACAAAACTAGAGAACATACAGAAGTTCCCTAAGCTGTCCCACCGTGTTTGTATCCCTTTGTTGATGTCACCAATTATTTGATCATTGGGGTGACACCTGACCCACTTAGGATCATTTTTCAATGATGATTTTCCTGAGTTGTTAACATCTTCAGCAGGTCCTGTTGAACAGCTCTCAAGATTTTCAGACACACTGTTGTCTTGAGCCTGTTCACTTGTTGAACATGTCTGACCACTGTTGAACATATCAGCAGAGGAACTGGGAAAATTAGCATTGATAGGTTCTGGACATGATTTACAGGTTACACACTGGGTGTAGTGGAAGCTTTTGAGTCCTCTTCATT
This sequence comes from Centrapalus pauciflorus, assembly GCA_020465985.1. Classification (NCBI taxonomy): domain Eukaryota; kingdom Viridiplantae; phylum Streptophyta; class Magnoliopsida; order Asterales; family Asteraceae; genus Centrapalus; species Centrapalus pauciflorus. The sequence continues at coordinate 1,097,917 of JAANYP010004957.1, read as the reverse complement.
GATTGAATGCATCAGATCATCAAAGTTAAGGTCTCCTGAAACTGATTCAGGAACAGCTTTGGTGGAGGCATTCTTGGACTCTTCAAAGGTGACATTGATAGATTCATCTATCACCTTTCTTTTGTTGTTGTATACTCTGTAGGCTTTGGAGATAGTAGAGTAGCCAACAAACACACCTTCATCAGCTTTAGGTTCAAATTTCGACAGCTTGTCCCTTTGATTCAGAATGAAACAGGGACATCCAAACACATGGAAGTAACTGACATTTGGCTTTCTCCCTTTGAGCAGCTCATAGGGAGTCTTGTTGAACCTTTTCACCACTAAGGATCTGTTTTGGGTGACGCAGGCAGTGTTAATAGCTTCAGCCCAAAATGATGAAGGTAAACCTGATGCACACAGTATGGTTCTAG